>CAKALU010064814.1:25312-72742 GCA_916700995.1 Hozukius guyotensis | reverse complement strand
GGTTTAGGCACAAAAACGACTTAGTTAGGTTTAAGCACAAAGTGTACTTGATTAGGTTTAGGAAAACATCACATTTTGGGTTAGAATAAGTATGTGAATCCCGGAAGTTATCTCAGGGAGCATGTCGTGTAGTAAAGTGGTCGTGTTGTGTAGTAAAGGGGTGTGTCGTGTAGCCTGCGAGACTGCAGATAGACCCTTCGTGAAGATTTTGGCTCTGGGATATTTCTTTTTTGACGTGCTTGGTTAGAAATAAAGTGTTAGTGTGTGTTCCGACATTCACTTAAATTATGAGTATTAGTCATCTATAAACATGTTATCAGCTTCCAAATATTTAATTCAGCTAACTCAATCAAAGTGTTCAGATATTGCTGCTTCAGGGACAATTTCCATCCCCCATCAGTATTTCCAGCCTCTGCTATAATTGGCAGGATATGAAAAAGATAAATAGAATAGACTAGATTTTGGATTGTGTCCTTACAGCATGATTGTGTTTAAAATATACAGTACAAGACCGTATAATAACTGAAAATGACCATATTCTTCCCATTCATTTTGTTGGAAAACTTTTAGAATGATTGACTGCAGTCACTATTAGCTGACCACAAGCTCTCTTGTTTTATGTATTTATGTTTTCAGTCTCGTCTTCCTCTCTGCTGTATCCTCCCTTTCTACCTGCTGTTTGGAAGACTCTCGGCTTGTTGCTACTGTATTGCTTCTGCTGCACATTTGGCTCCTTAAACATATCTGCTTTTTGATATTAGCAGTGTTGTTTAGCTCTTTCCACCTTTCACATGCTTGACATGGTCTTTGTGTTCTGATAGGAGCTTTCTTTTAAAAGTAACATACAGCCATTAAACTTAAAGGCAAAAGGCTTTTACCATATGGCTCTGGACAAAAGCATCTGCCATATGAATAAATGTAAATAGATACGTGCAGCTCTTAGCTGTAGTGTAGGGGATCTTTGAACATGATGAGTACTGCGTAATGTGTCGTTAGAAGTGTAAATCATCTTGGAAGGGATATTTCTATACTCTAATGGATCTATAATATCTCTGATCTATAATGTAAACGGGTGTCTTTGGACTCCTGCTGAGGGGCCGTGAAGAGAGAAGGTTAACAGGGATGATGCTCAGCAGCAGCATCATGTGTGGACTAACCACCAATTATTTTAATGAATATTTGTCATGTGGACAAAAGAAAGACATGAAGGTGAATAATGAACACAAGAATACTTTTCTAAATGAAACATTTTTTTGAATCTTTTCATTTTATAATGAAGTTTCTTTTACTTTCATTATACTGTTAGTGTCCTTTCTCCATCAATAGTTGTTATTAGTTGTGTCAAAACATATTTTCTCATTGCTCATGAAAAACACTTCAAAAGGCAGATCTTAAAGCAAATGAACAGAAAACAATAAACTGAAGAATAGCTTTTATTATGTTTCTGTCCAGTTTGAATGAAGTGTTTTACGATGCTCCGCTATGTACAGCTGATCTCAACATAAATAAAAAATACACGCGGATGATGGCACAAGCTGAACGGAGAGGGGGGACAATCGTACTCGGGTACCTTGGCGGAGGTATGCGCTCTCCGAGTGCCATTCTAGTTCGAAGTCAGAGTTACATCTCCTCTCTCGTACAATTCACGAGCTTCCAGCTGCGACTACTTCACTCAGAGCAACTGTCAATCATGACGTCTCACTCCCTTTTTATAGCATCAAATAACTATTAAAACCAAACTTATCAGAAAAATTAACACTTAAAACATACATCAGCGTGATGAGAACTATCTAAAATGACAGAAACCATCTTTGGGAAAAATTTACTAGACTTTGACTTTTTAGTTTGGCCCATGTCCCCTCCACTAACATGGAGGGGGCGGGCTTTATGACCTATACTGTAGCCAGCCACCAGGGGGCGATCAAGATGTTTTGGCTTCACTTTTGGGGAGCTGTCATGTCGTCCATCTTTATATAAAGTCTATGATATAAACTTGTAGATGAAATCTTTAATCCACAATTTGATTCTACAATTTCTCAAAATCTGTTTGTCCATTATTTGTGAGATAAATTGTACATATTTAAATCTTTACACCGCAGTCATCAATACCTGTACCTACAAATCAATTTAATGTTACATGTAAGAAGAAATTGAAAAAACTCAATTGGGATAAAGACACAGATAAAAAACTATTGTCTTGACACACAACAGATGTATAGAGAGCAAAGGCTCATGCTCTGTTCGCAACCAGCAATATCTCAGCACTGCCAGATCGATTTTTCCCTTCTTCCAGTGGCTAACAATCACTTTAAATCCACCCACCAGCCTTCAGCTCTCATGCATCTATGAATAGGAAACTGACACATCTTGTTACCCCAGATACTGAAACACAGATGCTGCCCTGCATAATGATGACTTAAGGCTGATTCGCCATTTACACATATCATTTACAAAAACTACACAAGCCCAGACATATTCCAGGTTGTTCTCACACTTCACTTTAGATGGAAATAATCACAACATTTTCCACATACACAATCGTATGAAAAGTAATATTGTTTTCAGACAGCTTTGCTGTAATTGACCCATTCAGCACCTATGTGAGATGTCTATATGCAGCATGGAGTTTCAGTTTTCAAAAACAAAACCAAAGGCAGAGGTATGCGTGATATAAACTCATTTGAACAGCGGGAGATCCAAACACGTCTGAAGACAAAAGTGTTTATAGCTGTTCCAAATGGCCTCACTGAAAGGTGGGGCGAAAAGCCTGCTGCTCTGGAGAGGGGCAAGACGCGTAATAATCATTCAAATGGGGAGCACCCATAGATATAAAACAGTTTTATATCTATGGGTGCACATTTAATTTTTGCTCCTTCGTGTTGCAGATTGACAGTTTCGGAAAGCTACAGAAACCGTTTGTGGATGATGCAAGCGGAAAGATCAGTATGTTAAAATATCATTGAAAAATATATTTCATGTAATTTTGTGTGGAACATGTCAAGATATTTCACTGTGGACCAAAGTGATCCACCAAGTTTCTGACCAACACTGCCATCTACAGCAATACGAGGCCAGTGGTGGAATGTAACTAAGTACATTTACTCTGTAGTCAAGTACAATTTTGAGATGCTAGCACTTTTGTACCTCCATTACATTGGGAAACCATTATTGCACTTTTTACTCCACTACATTTATTAGACCGCTTTAGTTACTCTGCAGATTCTGATTATTAATACTAAATTATGATATATTATTAAAGATTAAGCTACCCAGCAGTATATAAAGTAATTAAACACCTTTACCGGCTGCAACATTAAAGTGATGTATGCTAATGCGTTTTTACTTTTACTTAATTAAGACTTTGTATGCAGGATTTTTACTTGTAACTGTATTTTACACTGTAGTATTGTTACTTTTACTTAAAGGAACAGTGTGTAACAATTAAAGGGATCTATTGGCAGAAATGAAATATAATATTAATAACTATGTTTTCTTTAGTATATAATCACCTGGGAATAACAATTGTTGTGTTTTCGTTACCTTAGAATGAGCCGTTTATATCTACATAGGGATCATTGCACCGCCATGTTTCAACAGTAGCCCAGAACGGACAAACCAAACATTGGTAACTTTTCCTGCTTGTGCCGGAGTCGATAACGTTTGCGTTTTTGCTTCGGCCACCGTAGTTCTTTTACACACTTGGCACACGGGAGAGGCTTCAGCTAGTTGCAATCTACAACCTCACCGCTAGATATCGCCAGATCCTACACACTGCTCCTTTAAGTAAAAGATCTGAATACTTCTTCCACCACTGATGCTAGCATGGCTACAACACTGAGCATAACACAGTGAGTAAAACTGCAGAAGAAAACAGCTTTTAAAAGGAACTGGTGTTCAAGTATAATAAGCTAAAAGTAAACTTCACTTAATTACATTAACAAGTATCAGAGAAGAGAAAAAAATGTAATGATCCTTTAAAGTGAGCAGAGTGGATATTAGTGAATAGAGCAGCTCTGGTGAGAAGTCTTTCAAGATGCCTGGACAGAATGACCTGTGAAAGAATAAACCCTCATTAAGTCCTGGGTGGGGATTATCACTCTTCAGCTGCAGACTGACTGGGACCATAAAGAGCTTTAGAGCATCATTTCCTGCAATCCATTACTCTTACACATCTCCTCTGCTGCAGGACGCCACACATTGTGCTGCCTGATTATTCCTGATTCGGTCTGCCTGTCAGTCTACATCTTTATTTGTCCTCCACATTTAGAGCACCCATCCCTTTCTGTCCTGTCACACTCTTCAACCTCTCTCTCTCCTCTGCCTTCAACCTTGCTGCTCATTCCCTCGGCCTCCCTCAACACCTCCTCTTCTTTTTCTTCCCTTTCTCCTCTTCCTCCTCTCCACAAACAGCCCATTCCTCTCCTTCAGATCGCCTGCTGTAGCACCGAGCTACCTACCCACGCACTTTTTTCCCTCCGTCCATCTCATTCTGTTATGTGTGACCTCTCTCTTTTCCTCTCACTCTCTCTCATTCTCTCTCCTCCTCCTCCTCCTCCTCCTCCTCCCATCTCTCTCTCTCTCTCTCTCTCTGTGAATATTTCATGATTTGGTGGCACAGTGCTGAGGTGAGGAGCCTTCCTCTGTCTAGAGCTTGCACAGCACAAATATTTACTCTCCGAGCTGAGCTTAGTTCAGTGTTAGGACAGACTAACAGTGTGTCTGTGTGTGTGTGTGTGTGTGTGTGTGTGTGTGTGTGTGTGTGTGTGTGTGTGTGTGTGTGTTATAAGTAACAGTGATTACATGTGGCATGGGCCCCAGAGGGGAAAGGAGGTCTTTGGTCTCTTCCTACATTGATGTTACTGCTCCATTGCACACTCTCTGAAGTCTTCTAGGACAGATAGACAGATAGACGGATAGATAGATGGATAGATAGATGGATAGATAGATAGATAGATAGATAGACAGATAGATAGATAAGGAAGGTCTGGATTAAAGTAGGACAGAAGAAGGGAAGGAGAAATTAGATGAAATGGAGGGCAACAGCAGAAAATGTGGGAGAGAGAGAGAGCGAGTGGGGAATCTCTCGGTGCCTGTGCATTGACAAATGTCTGTTCTGTTTTGGCTGGCGAGAAAAGAGCTCAATTGCAGGTCTGGAGGAACATCAAAACACAATTAAGGGCTGACATGGAACTGGTCATGCAGAAGAGTGAGGACGGGGGAAGGAAGAAGAAGAAGAAGAAGTGGAGCTAGAGGAAGAAGGAGGAGAGCTCGTAAAAAGAGAAGGAAAAGAATGTGAGATATTCAGGAAGCAGACACACAGACACATAATTGTATTTGATTGACTATGATTAGAGGAAAAGTGGGAAGGGAATTGATAGAAAAGAAAAAAAAACAGTCATTTAGAAGGTGTGTATGTGTGTGTGTGTGTGAATGGGAGGGAATAGGTTAGTTAAGCTTGTTACTGTTCATCACATGAATAATCATTTCTTGTGTACAGGAATTATAATGCATTCAGTGAGGCTAATTTAATTTTGAACTAAGTGATTCTGAAATTCACTATGCATGGATTTATTTGAAGTGTGCAGACACGGTCATCAATCCCTGACAGATTAGTGAGGAGTGGCTCCAAGTCCAGTGAGCTATGTGGGTTCTCCACAGACCAGATTGCCCGGTCCACCACTTTGGTCTAAAGCAGGGGTCAGCAACCTTTACTGTCAAAAGAGCCATTTTTGGCCAAAACATAAATAAAAAAATCTGTCTGGAGCCGCAAAACATATTTGAGCCTTATAATGAAGGTAACACTGCTTATTAAGTCTAATGCAGAGAGGACCCAAGTGCCAACGAGAGGCAGGACATTGAAGAATCGTCTTGAGGAGATTTGGCTGTTTTCAGCAGGAGCTTCCAGTGTGTTTGTTCTGGAAATGTCTTTCAATGTCTTTTCAATTTTCCTCTGAGAATTTTCTCTTTTTTGGATTTGGAAACCTATTGTAGCTAGGAAAACTCAAGACTAGCCAACGCAATTGAGGACTGGCAAAATTAGAGGATAATTGCCGGGCCGTAGACGTACGTAGACTATGACACACAATTTAGTTGACTGAAATGTTAAAACTTATTTTATTGTTCAGTGTATAGGCTACACATTTTTGCAGTTGGAGAATGTAAGAATCACCTTAGGCCTACAACAATGATTAATGAAAGTTAAAATGTTAAAAAAGAAACATTATTCATTTCTATATCATTTTTTGTCAAAGCCACGGGGAGCCACTTGAGAGGGGCTAAAGAGCCGCATGCGGCTCCGTAGCCGCAGGTTGCAGACCCCTGGTCTAAAGACATCCCCAGCTGTATTTTGTATTTAGTGCTAATTAGCAAATGTTAGCATGCTAACTCACTAAACTAAGATGGTAAACACGGTGAGCATTTAGCTTAAAACACAGCTGCACCTACAGCCTCACAGACCAGCAGACTCTTATGGTACGTGTCCACAGGGGTGTTTTTGGACGCGAGGGATCGCCTCGCTTCCAAGCATTGGACACTTGATTGGCTGCTACGAGACACAAGGCACCTGATTGGGCGAACGCTCTTCCTTGTGGGCTGCTGCTCCCAACTTTCAAACCGGAACCAACATGGCGGCTCCTTTGGAAACCTTTTTTCTCTTATATCGTCAAAACAGTTCACCGAAATGTGTTTCTGAAAATATTTTATGTGAGAAATAAGCCATGCTGTTGCTGAATCTGTATTTATTTTGGATCGACAACGGTTAGTTTAAAAGTTTCTCGGGAGTTTCCAGTCGCGCCAGATGCCCCTGATTTGCATAAAGTAGCCTAGACCTCAACTTTTTGCTAATGATGAGCGGCCAACGCGACGCCTCATCTCTCGAATTGCGCCCCCCACGCTCCCAGAATGCATTGCAAAGCTGCTTACATAGACAATGAATGGGAAGCGTGGAAAGGACGGATCCTGTTGACACGTACCATTAGTGTTATTATTTACTGGTGGTCCTCTTTCGGCTTATTTTCCATTTGTTAAAGTGAGAGCTGGGAGGCGATTAGCTTAGCTTAGCATGAAGGCTGGTAGCGAAGGGAAATAACTAGCCTGGCGAACCTCAAAGCGACAAAATATGCCTACCAACACCTCTAAAGCTCACTAATAAACACAATGTGTCTGATTTAGAGAGATTCACATGGTGAAACTATTTCTTGGCAAACACCAGCTGGGCTTAGTGACTTTACAGTGCGTCGCCTCCCCAGTTTTGTCATCGTGAGGTTGTCAGGTGTGGTACCATCGTTTCCATCCTTTACTTATCTGAACACGTCTACTATGGTTGTTATTTCTTCATACCTTTCTTTAATCCAGCCAAAGATCATATCACACTTCCCCTCCATTTGTTTTGAATATATCTCAATACATTTTAGAGCTTGATCTTTTATTCTCAAAATGGTCTTCATTTTGAGCCACGACAGCATTTGAAAGTTACAATTTTACATCAGCATTCATTTCTTCCAGAATACATCATAACTGATAACACAACAGCTTCAAAGCTGTGAAGTCGGCAGGAAAAATTGTAACTTTAACATTACAGTCCAGTGGACTAAGCCCACCTCTACCGTGACTATTAACCACAACTTCATTGCTATTAAATGGAACAAGCATTGAATGACAATGTGGGCCATATGAAAATTAAGTCATATGTATGTTAAGTTTAATATAAATTCTAGGCTTGTTCTGCCCTTTTATAAGCATGTAGTGTTTGATTGATCAACTTTCATTTCCCTCAGGGAGAAGTTTCATTTTATTCAAAAGCAAAAAGGTCAAAAAATTAACATTTGGTTAATGTTTTTTTGTTTTATCCCCAGGAAGAATTGCTATAACCGTGAAAATATATAAAGGGGACCAAGTAGATACACACTAAACAATACAGATAACATTAAAATTTCTTCTAAGATGTACAAAACAAGGCACTCTTCATGAGTCACTCACAACCATCATCACACTGCCAAAAAAGAAATATCACAAAGTTTGAGCAGAAGTGTGTAAGCAAGGTTAGTCATGCTTTGAGTTTGACCTTACGAACATATCATATAAAAGGTGGTAGTCATTGTAAAGACGACCGTCTCTCCATATAACAGTAAATCCTCTACATCTTCCTTCAAGTCAGAGGACGTTTTAGGTATTCAACCCTCCATCTCCGGTGCAAAGAGAAGGTGACATATCAAACATCTAGAGGACATCACATAAACGCTGCCCACTGAGCTGATTCCCTTTGTTCTAGAGCTGAGAAAGGCTTTCAGTCGATGCATGCCAACATTTGAACACCTGTGAACACCTGTTGTTATAAGATCGATCCCAGTGGCAGGAGGGGAAGCCCAGATTTGTGGTTTAGGAATTGGATTGAAGCTGTGTCTAAGAGGCCCAGTGGGATGTTGAATCCTCCGAGTGATTAAGGGATGTGAAAGGCTTCATGCCCTTCAAAAGTGTTTTATAACTACAAGACCGCACACACTATTTGAAAGAACTATTATTAATCCATAACATAATAATGTGATGACAAAACTGCACTTTAAACAGATGAAAGTAGTGGTATTAAATGCAGTTTTCTTGGATCATCAGCCTGCATAATCCTGTATAACAATGAAAGTCTGTTTATTCAAGTCCAAAGCTTCACCAGGAAAAACAATAAAACAAATTTGAAATATAGGAAAAGTTCCCGTAGCTCTTTCTCTCTTTTTCAGCAAAAGGTCCTGATGAGGATTAAGCTCAGGCCCGGTTTGATAAGATGAGTCAGTGAGACCCATGTATCACTCCTCCAGGGGGAGACTTTAAAGAGGTGGCACCAGGCTGCTGCCCTCTCGCTGACCACAAAGACAGCCAGCACAGCAAACTCTCAGCTAGCTAGATCCTCCCACCAGTTTATAACTTAATTCATCCAAGAATACTTTTCTCAGTTCCTTGTGATGCATGGCTCATAATGCACGATTTGTAAATTATTTGTCCATTGCAATTATAGAACCTTGTTTTTCTCAGCTTAAAAAATGAGTGTCCCAATCAGAACAAAGCCAACCTTCATATTATTGCCTGTGGCTACAGGAAATTATCTTTGTTAAACATTTGGTTAATGTTAAACTCAAGAGTGCATTTTCTCTCGCCTTCAACAGTTTTCTTTATAATCTCTCTGTCTACTTCGTCCTCCTTTTATCTTACATAATATTACTCTCCTTAATCCTTGTCTTCTAGCTTGCACTTGCAACAACTTTTGTTCAGACATTCATTGTCCCCAGAGGATGAACCCTACAGAGTTTTTGATCCACTTTTACTCTAGCACCATCATGAGGTTGACATTTGTGGTATTTTGTGAAATGTTTCGACAACTTTTGAAGGGTTGCCATGAAATTCAGAATACGCATTCATGTCACATTCGCCTCAAGATAATTAGCAAAACGTTGGTGATTCTTTAACCTTTCCAAATTCCTCGAGTGAAATCATCAGGTCAAAATTTTAATCATTTTAATAATTAAGACTTTGGTTTATTACCAAATACCTGCAAAACTAATGATATTTCCATCAGTTGTAGTTTGTGTTTAGTGGTAATTAGCAAATGCTAGCATGCTTACAAGCAAATTTAAGGCCTTGTCCACATGCACACGGGTATTTTTGTATACGTAGCTTTTTCTGTGTTTTGGGCTTTTCCTCCACACCCAAACAGCGTTTTAGGTCACTGAAAACAGAGCTTTTGTAAAACTCCGACCAGGGAAACTCCATTTTCAGTGTTGACATGCAGCAAAAACAGAGTTTTTGGCTTATAATGTCAGAGTGTGCGCCGTTATCTCCTTTTGTGAGGCGTCACTAATGAGGCAACATGTCGTGCAACGGCGGCATAAATACATGCATGAACGGTGGACGTGGCCAAATAACCCGTTTACAGGACTTTCTTACATGTTATCACATAAATTTTACTCTTCCACTATATTGAGGAATAGAGGCATCACAATGTGCTATGTAGGTCGCTGCTACTTATCCAATGCAACATACCCACGACACAGACCCCGCCGCTGATTTTTTAAAAACCGTGCTTGTTGATAGGATTTTTTAGAGAATGAAGGAGAAAAATACCTGTTTACAAAATGCCCATGTATGTGTGGACTAGGCCTAAAACGGTGAACTTTATACCTGGCAAACATCAGCATAGCATTAGCATTTAGCTCAAAGCACTGCTGTGCCAAAGTGCAGCCTCAATTTTTCTTCATTTTCATTATGCTCTCTTCATCTCTGTCCATTTGTAATCTAACTTAATACATTTTGCCATCTTCTCACTTATGGCTCATTGATCCCATTAAAGGTTGGAGGCTCATTTGACCCGCTGTGTCTTCCTACTTCCTGCCAGCTATTTCATCTCCACAAGATCTTCCACCTCATTACCTTTCAGTTAACATGATTAACCTTACTTGTCTTCAAATTGTCTTCAACAAGTGTCATACATAGCACCATGTCTGAAAGAGAATCTGCATCAAAATAGCACTTTAGTAAAGACATTATATTTTATTCACTTGTTTATTTAGTATTTTGTTCCACACTGGATGCCATTTACTTAAAATCCACAAAGAAAACAATTTATTCATTGCACTTCTCTTTTACATTCTCTCTTTATTTTGAAGACTTTGACCTTTTCATGTTGCATTAACTATAAATCAGTTTGGTTTATCTTTTAATTGCCTAAAATGTAAATGTAAGATAACAACTAAGCTATCCTATTAAATGCTAATATGCATTGCATTTGACTAATTTATGGTAATGTAAAACGACAGCTAATATTGGTTCAGCAAGCAAAAAATTGGCTCAGTCATTTCTCACATTAGATTTGTCTTTTCCTGAACCTTTTAGTCTGAGTAGGTGCCCTCTGGTAGTTTCTCAAAAAATCGAGCTTGTGGCCGTGGTGACATAATGTGGATTTAGCTGAATCAAAAATGTTTTATTTGAAAATTGATGTGGCCTTGGCCTGACAAGGATTTTTCCTGTAGACTGTATATACAATAAGAAGTGGACGTAGTCACCGTGACGTCACCCATTGGTTCGTGAACTGCCGTTTTGAAGTCTTGAGTTCGTCATTTTGGCCGTCTCTTGGTTTTTGGCTGTCGCCATGTTGTTTTTTTGGCAACCAGAAGTGACACGAGAGGGAGGAGCTAAGTACAACCGAACACTGAATAAGACATTTTCAGGCGACCAAAAAGGTTGTTATTAACTTTTTATGAACTCAAAACACACTGTAAAAGGGTTAAAGTTGTAAGACGAAAACACGGACAACTCCCAGACCAGACAACGTCGTGGTAGCGACCTGTCAATCACGAGGTAGCTACACCCTAAAGCATATCCTGCTTTATGGTCTATTTGACTCTAAATGGGACCATAATTTACTAAATGAACATCATGCTGTATTGAAGAAGACTTGAAACTAGCGATTGAGACCATAAACTCATGTTTACAATGTTTACTGAGGTAATAAATCAAGTGAGAAGTAGGCTCATTTTCTCATAGACTTCTATACAATCAGACTTCTTGTTGCAACCAGAGGAGTCGCCCCCTGCTGGATATTAGAAAGAATGCAAGTTTAAGGCACTTCAGCATTGGCTTCACTTTTCAGACCCGGAGGTAGCCCACTGGTTTTCCCTGCTTTTTACCAGACACATGCTGGGAATGCACTAAGCAGGTACAATATGTAAAATGGATGGATGGATGATGTGGAATACTGAAGCGTATCTATTAAAACTTCATTTGGATCTTAAAGCTCATTGATAATTGAAATCCCTCTAATTTCCTAGTTATAGCTGATGAGTGATGGACAGGCAAGTGGATGAAACATGACTGGGGAAAAGGGGTGAAGGGAGCTGAAGTGGTAGGAGAAGATTAAAGTTTTATGTAACCATTTAATTACAAGAGGAGCAGTTGGGAAAAGAAAATAAGATCATTTCTCACAAGCGTAAATGTGAGTTTTGTTTGTTTCAGACAAGCGGATGACTCAGTTTCTTCACAGTTTCATCACATTTTGTTCCTGAGCTCATTTGAGCTACTTCTGACTGTAAACAACTCAAGATGCATCAGTTACCTTGAACAAGTGTGATTTTATTTTTCTGTACAAACTAAAAACTCGTTATCACCCTTGTGAATGTGCTTCACTCTGCCTGAGAACAGATATTCTGGTGTGTGTTTTTTGCGATTGGCAGGTCATGTTGAAGAGGAGTTTATTTGACACACAAGTCTGGCAAAGTGATTGTGCACCGCCTGCACTGTGTGACTAAAATCTCCAAGCACCTTTTAATAATACATTTATAATTCATGATGATAATTGAACTACTTCTGTAGAACCATTTAGTCACCTGCATTATTCATTTAAACTAGCTGTGCATAATGAATGTGACACAGCAGCAACAACACAAAAGACTGTCTGTTTATGTTTTCACACTTGGACCTACAGTCTGTTGTTGCCCCCAAGGCTTTGATATGCAAGTTTCTGTACTTGTTGGCATATTTCAACCGGCATTAATTAAAAATAATCGGACATTATCAGTTTAGGACGTAATATGAAAGGATGGTAATTAAAATGCTAAAGAAAAATAAGCCAAGGTCTGTTGTTGTTGCTCCTGCTGCTTACAGATCATTGTTTCATGTAAAACATGTGTGCACTTGCTCTGTAGCCTCCTACAGAGCTGCTGTACTCGTACTATTTTGTGCGTGTGCATGTGTGTGTGTGTAGCATGAAATTAGACACAACAGTTCAAAGAAAAAGACCCTCTGAGACATGAGAAAATTAAACATTAATTTCTGGTCCACGGTCTGTAGTTCAGTTAATGTTCAGCCAGTAAGAGTCTCCTGGAGCTTGTTAACAAGGAAACAAGTGCACATGAACGATTTCCAACGTTTCCAGTCACTCGTTATCTATTCTGCGGTTTGATTTACATATAAAATTGTACAATGGTAATAGCTTTATTGAATTCCCAAAGAATCATTTAAAGTAGCTCTATTACAAGATTTATTAAATATAACTTCAGTATATTGAATTTCCAAAGCCTTATTCCTCAAATATAGTACTTATTGATTTCAGGGAGAGATATAAAAAGACCTCATTCAGTCCAGCTTTGATATTCTGGCCAATAGCCACCTGTCACATTGATGAGATCCAACCTCCAGGAGAGAGAAATATGAAAACACAAACACCACCTCTCTGTCTTCTCAGCATCTACACTCCTAGACTGGAAAACTTTGGAAGATACTCGATTGATTTGTTTAACTCAGTCTGCTGAGGCCTAATTTTAGAGTCACAGGAACTTTAAAAGTTATTTTTTTTACACAGAAGGACTGTGGATTTTTTCCCACATTTCTTACAATGAAGTTGCTTCAGCATCTGTGCGGACGGATTAGAGATCACAGTGACTGAACCCTTTCAATATACTCTACATATAGGATAGACCTGAAACATGGGAACCTATCTTTTTAAATTAGTGCTCATTTTTAAGTTTTAATAATATTTATTATGGACTTGTTCAATCGACATGAATCCTCGTCTTGATATTATCAGTCAGGGTTTAACATTTAAGGCGGTGTTGATGCTAATGGTTGCTAAGTGGCCAGAATAGACCTTTTTCACAGATTTTCTACATTTTGACATGTAACACAGGTATAAATATTACAATTAATGATGGCTGAATTGTTTTTAGTTTCTTCAGTTTCCTGCTATTGTTCATGTTGGCTCACTGTCACACTGTCATGACTTACTCGGACACTTAAATAGAACAGAGCCATCGTAAATGTTATTAGTAACACCAGTGTTTTTCTTACTACGATCAGTCTAAATTGGTGCATTCAAATGGGGTCGTGTTTACCGGGTTCACGAGAAGAGTCCATATGAACGCCCCACTCTTGTGGTATTCACAACCTTGTAAGTGGAAAGTTTCTGAAAGCTCCGAGTTCACGAGTTGTGACGTGTTTGTTTACGTTGTCAGAAATGGCGAAGGCCATGGAAGTTAATATTTCGGTGCATAATAAGTTAATATGTTGTAATTTTAGTCGTGTAGTGTTTTTTTGTAATTTAATAATACATCTGAGGAAAATGTTGATATTCCCAACGACCTCATCTTTTTCCTCTGTCATTATGTCTTTGCATTTTATTGTGTTATGTTACCGCTTGCTAGCTTGCTAAATTGTTAGCCTCTGTGGCTTCTAGACGCCGACAGAAATGTTAATATTGCCGTTGCTTAGCAGCGGTGTTTTCACGACTTAACCACTTGAACGCCAAGCATATTGTGTACATGAATTCCCATGTTGTAAACACAAACTCACGAGTTTCATTTGAAGGCTGCATTACTGGCACTCTTAAATAGAACAGAGCTGTCGTTAATGTTATTAGCAACACCTACACCAACACAAGTCTAAATGTCTGCTGTGAGAAATGCCAAAGACAAAAATAAAACCTCAGTTATAATTAACCAAAAATATCCTTCAAAACTTAGTATCACCTTGTACATTTATTTTTGTAACGAAATACTCATACTTATGTACATTTTAACTACACAGCTGTTTTGTCAGGAAATAAAACATAATAAGAAATATTCACAGTTTGGCAAACAAACATAAAACATTTTTTTTAAATCTGGCATCATGTGCATCCACATAGAGAGTAATCTCCAAAATATATAAATAAATAAATAAAAATACCTTAAAAGAAACAGATGTTTTGGCCAAATTCACAATTAAATCAGCACCTTATCACATCGGTAATCTAAAATAAGTAATTACAGGAACCCATCAGTTTCAAAATATGTCTGTCTTAACGGTTTTAATATTTGACTCAACATTAAATGAGTTCATCATTTGAGTTTTATTAATGATTTATTGTTAATACTTACTATTAACTTGTCCATTGTATTCATTAGTTGGGTTTTACATTTAAGCAGTGTAAATGGTTAGCAGTTCTACTTCTGGTTGCTATGAAGTGCATGGCTGCTTTTGGTGGGTGATATTAAGTTTAAAGGCCCTACATACACTCAGCCCACCCACACGGGTGCTTTCACTTATGTTGCCTAATTATATTCCTCTCAGGATTGTGTGGGCGGGTACAAACTGTGCTTGATCGACACCTCCCTCCTCTCTTGTTTGGCAGCTGCACAACTTGTGTCATTCTTATTATCACCAAGAGTTCAGTGACATCTCCCAACATCAACCTGACTAAAAGTGAAAGTAGTCAGTTGAGGAAAAGTTGAGTAATAACAAAGAACATCCCAGTTAAGATGTACGATTTTTAGCAGGAATTGAAGAATAACATTCAATGAATCAAGTAATCATGTGATGTTTTAACCTTTTGTTTGTCAAATTTGATGAAATTGCAATAATTGATAACAGTTAAACAAAGTAAAACAGAGATAAACTGAAAATATGCTAAAATAATGGGATAACAAGACAGGAAATGAACAGTATAAACAGTATAGTTTAGTCAATCCAGGGCACTTAGGTCATGATTCAGGGCAAGTAGCAGCAAGGATTCATGGATTTACGAACACATCTAAGTCGATATACAGTACAGGATGTTTTTTTTCACATGTACAGTACAACATGCATGAGTTTGTGTGCATATATGCAGCTGTGAGTGTGCAAACTGTACTGACAGCGGTAATAGTAAATACTCCTCCTTTCTCCTCCGTCTCTTTTCCTCTGGGTGGACGGTCTTGAAAATGTATGTTATGGGTCTTGAGTGCTGAGTGCACTTGTAAGTTTCACAAGAACATCAAAACACAATCAAGTCGTGTGGATCCCCGAGGCTCGAGGCTGGGAGCGAGCACTTAGGGAAAGAGAGGATTAAGGGGGGAGAGAAAGAAAGAGGGACATCAGAAATGGGGAAGAAGGATGTGCAGCTGGAATATAGATGCATGGAAAGGTTGGGATTAATGACGTTCCATCATTTCATACTGTTGAAACCTGCTGATAAGAACCAGCATGTTCATATCACTTTTTATAGGAAGCTGAGTTTATGACTAGGCTTAATTGATTCCCTCATACATTCATTTTTAACCTCCTCTGTTGTTAAGTACTGAGTTCACTGAATCGTTCCAAAGCTCAGCTGCAGTCCAGAAACCTCTTAGATTACAGGTGACACAATTCACCACTGAGCAGACAGCCAAAGAGCGGGATGAAGGGGAAATTAAAAGTTTTATTTTTTTTGACATGGTCAAGAAATCCTGCTCCTTTTTGCTCACGTTTGAAGCCTGAGAATGAGGAATGGTAATTGAGCCATCACTCCAGGAAAGAGAGAAAGATGAATAGACAGCAGGGGGAGAGGCAAGTGGAGGGGAGAAAGAGTGACATAAGACTGGTTCACACAGAGAGAGATGAGAGCAAAGCAAGCGTTTCTCCTTTGAGTTTTGTTCAGTTGCAAATCTAAGAGTTGCAACGATTAATCGATTAACCAATTAGTTGTCAATTATTAAATTATTCCCCAACGATTAATCGTTTTGAGTATTTTTTTTAGGAAAATAAATGTGAATATTTTCTGGTTTCTTTACTCCTCTATGACAGTTTGAGTTGTGGACAAAACAAGACATTTGAGGACGTCATCTTGGACTTTGGGAAATGCTGATCAACACTTTTCACCATTTCACCAAATGGAGAAAAGTGTTGATTTTATAGATCAAACAACTAATTGCTTAATATCTAATCTAATAATTGTTAGTTGCAGCCCTAGCAACTATATTTGTATTAGCAAAAAATATTTGATGCTAAGATTATTACTGATTATTACTGACTGAGAGTGTCTGCTAAATCTTCACTGCTAACTGCTTTTTAAAATGACTTATTTGTTCACTATCTTATCGTGGAGTGTGGCTGAGATTAGGCAACTATAATCACTTGGTCAAGATTGTAGTCATGGTAAAATAATGAAAATGCCAGTGGTTGAGGTTGGGTTATGTTGACTAAAAAATGTTACGTGTAGGTAAATTCCTTGAGATGGTTAAATTTGGGTGTAGAAGTTGAATAGTGTTATGTTTAGAGTAAGATTAGACATGGTTTGGGGTTTCAATTATTGTGCGTTTAGCAGTTAAAGATGCTATTGATAACATTGATACCATTCAGCCACTAGATGATTCACTATTCACTATTCACTTCACAAGAAGTGGTTGCCAGTTCGTTGCACAACCTGCATATTTTATGACGGACAGTCATATCAAGTGATGAATCTTTCATGGCAGAGTAAAAGACATTTATGCAACATAGCTATAGATTTAGGTTGGACTACAGCTGTTGGTAGTTGATTTTATATAAATATGCCGAATTGTAATTTTAGGTAATACCATGTGATACCAACGTTGTTATACTATTGGCTCTCAAGCCTTGTTAGGAGTGAGAACCGAACATCTGATATCTTCCACGGAGATAAACAAAACATTAATATTGGACCCGTTCATTTTTTTTAAATGATTAATTCACAATCATAATAATTTCTTTTAGGAAAAGCAATACTTTTATTCGGCACCTTTCTAAAAGCTCTGTGGATGTATTATTTGTCTACATAAAAATGTTAACAATAAGACCTTTAAGTTAAAGCGTTTTATTGTGATTAATTAGGGACCAAAATCAAGAACTTGTCTCTGCCTATAACTACTGTGGGATCCCTAAAAATGCTTCCTCTTCTGATTCATTGCTTCTTAATTTTGTTTAAATCAAAGTAGAGCTGAAACAATTAGTCAATTAATTGATTGATCAAACTATAGAAAATTCACTATGTTGCCTACGTGCATATTTGTATGCAGTACCGTATTCAAAGGTGTTTTTGTTTTGGTCAAGTTCAACTTGTTTATATACAGCCACCGCAAGGGTAAACCTGTCAGTGTGGCTGCGAGCATCATTTCATAGCAGTTTCAGTAAATCTTCAACTCTCTAACTGTGAGGATTGTGCTCTCTTGATATCATTACTTTTGTGTGACACTGGGAAAGCAATCTTGGCACCCAGCACAATGGATATTTGTCTTAATTTACCAGTTTACTTTATTGCCACAGAGAACTTTGTTTCTTCCCATTTTCCTGGAGCAATACTGATTCAGAAGGGCCAGAATGATGACATGATGAAATACTTAGGTCGACTTCAATCCCAGATTTTTCTGATACCTTCATATATGAATTTATCCTAAATGGTTTACGTGATAATCTTATGTGTGAAGTTATAATGGAGCATGTATTATTAATGGAAAACAAACAGCACGCTACATTTTTGGTGCCTTTGTCAGAAGGACACTGGAGTGAAATTGCTGTCACCACATTTATTTCAGCTTATATGAATTTTAAACCTGTTCCTCACTTCATTTGAATGTACCTTATTCCCCACACACACACACACACACAGAGAGTATGATTGTGATTAAGGGTGTCCAGGCCTGTCATTAGACCGTGCGGTGTGGGGAAATGATGTCTCAGTAGACCTCCTGCAAAAGGCAGAGCAAGAGTTAAGACATTAATAGGCAGAGAAAAGCTATAGAGCATCACTGTCTACCTCTGTGCTAGGGCTGGCAAGATCAAAGGCTGACTCTGAGTGGGAGAGAGAGAGAGAGAGAGAGAGAGAGGGGGGGGGAGGGAGGTAGAGAGAGACAGCCAGATACATAGACTCAGAGGAAGGGGAGAGAAAAAGTCATCCAGCGACAAGGAGACCGAGAGAATAGCAAGTTCTGAGAGCACAGAAGGGACAGGGAGGCAGGTAAAGAAAAAATCGGCAGGGAGGATAAATAGAAGACATTTCCCTTCTGCCACCTGCCTTATTGCTGACTTCAGATTATGCGCTGCATTGGCCTCGGTGTCACCTCCTGTATGCCTTGTGAAACCCCTTGAAACAAGGCAGGCATTCAACCTGTCCGGTCAGCACACTGACAACTGAATCATGCTAATTGGAGGCCTGCAGTGTTTTCATTGAGGAGTGAAGCAGCACCCACCTTGCACCGATTATTAAATTTTTTAAGCCACAGCATGGCTCTATCAATGGAGATGTCAGTCCGTTGGTCGGTCGGTTCACCACTTTGGTCAAGACTGAAGTATCTCAACAGCTATTGGATGAATAGTGTGAATTTTGGTTCAGACATTCATGGACTGACTTTTCATCTAGTGCCACAACAAGGTTCAATTTGTCCATTACCTGAAAAACTTTCCCATCAACCTCATCTGCACTTTGTGTTTAGAGCAGTGGGCAACCTCCGGGTCTGAAAAGTGAAGCCAATGCTGAAGTGCCTTAAACTTTCATTCATTCTAACAGCCAGCAGGGGGCGACTCCTCTGGTTGCAAAAAGAAGTCTGATTGTATAGCAGTCTATGAGAAAATGACCCTACTTCTCACTTGATTTATTACATCAGTAAACATTGTAAACATGAGTTTATGGTGTCAATCGCTAGTTTCAAGTCTTCTTCAATACAGCATGATGTTCATTTAGTAAATTATGGTCCCATTTAGAGTCAAATAGACCATAAAGCAGGGTATGCTTTAGGGCGTGTCTACCTTATGGCTGACCCGAATGCTTCGAAGCTTCGACCGTTGCCATAGTAATCGACCTCCAAATCAGTATTCGAATGCTTTGTTTTTTTGTTTATATAGTAAGTATGTTATAATAAATGTATAAATCCCCAAATAGCCCATGAAATAAGGAATAATCCTACAACATCAGTCATTGTTCATATTCAACATTAAATATTATTAATTATTCTCAGACGGATATCGCTGTTTGTTTTGTGTAGAGGTGCGTGTGCGTACAGTAGTGCTGCAGCGGCGCTGTCCTGAAGCTTCAAATACCTCCAAATATTACGACACCAAAGCTTTGAAGCCCAAAATATGGTATTCGGGACAGCCCTGTGACTGACAGGTCGCTACCACGGCGTTGTCCGGTCTGGGAGTTGTCCTTGTTTTCGTCTTATAACTTTAACCCTTTCACAGTGTTTTTTCTGTTCATGAAAGTTATTTATAACATTTTGGTCACCTAAAAATGTCTTATTCAGCGTTCGGTTGTACTTACGTGTAGATCCACCTTCTCGTTTCACTTCTGTTTGCAAAAAGCAAAGATGGTGACGGCCAAAAACCAAGATGGCAATGGCCAAAACGCCGAATTCAAAGCTTCAAAACGGCAGTCCACAAACCAATGAGTGACGGCACGATGACTACGTCCACTTCTTATATGCAGTCTATGGTTTAGAGCTAATTAGCATATGTTAGCATGGTAACACGCTAAACTAAGATGGTGACCATGGTAAATATTATATCTGCTTCACATCAGCATGGTATAGCGCTGTTATTGTGAGCATGTTAGCAGGATGTTAGAATTTAACTCAACAGTGTGTGACTAGTGCAGCCTCACAGAGCTGCTCTTCTTTCATAAAGTGTCTGATAAAACTTTTTGGAAACTCTAAAGCAAGATAGGCCTGTATTGTTTTGTAAGAAAACAAATGCACCAAACTTTATCATTGTGATGTATCAAACTTCCTAAAGTAGCACAATTTGATTATTTCTGTAGCACAAGTAATCAGTGTAATTTCATCGGTGCCAGATTTCACAGGCAAACTGCCCAAGTGTTTATCAAAGTAGAAATAAATGGTGTGAAAAAAGTGAGAGGAGAGAGATGGCATCCTGCAACGCTTAACAGCTGCACACATTCCACTATAGTACGACCGGCTGAATATGAATAATAAATTTATTATGTAAGTGCTTAAGTGCTTACATAAAATGTGATGAATAGACTATTGAATATCCAATCTAAGCATTTTAAAGGTAGGCTCCAGGAGGGCTCCATTATTTCTGAATTACCACTCTGCAAACATGTTCTTAAATTGAGGAAGTGCCACCCATTTGATCCTGTGAATAACATCCCCGCTAATGTTTTTTTATGAAGTTTTAAACTGAAAGTATTGGTGTGAAATATATCAGTTTTAATCAGCCCCTTCATACCTCTCCCCCTCTGACTTCCTTTCCCCTTTTTTTACCCTTTGGGTGAAGAATCTATTATTCATGCCTTTCCTTCACTCGGGGAGTGTCCACTTCAACAAGGTTTGAAGTCGGCAGGTTTAACAGAGGTGAAGTCAAAATTGAGATGAGGCAACTCAATCCGGGTGCACCTTTTTCTGGATGAACATTTTATTCTTGGAGAACACGTACCGCAGGGATCCATGCAGGGGTCAAATAAGTGTTAACACAAGGCTTCAGTATGTATGTGATCACATCCACATGAACTACAGCTATGGAGCTGGTTTACATGAGAAGTACTGGAAAGAGAGAGAGATTGAAATGACGTCAAACAGATAACGAAGCATGGAGTCCCCTGAAGGCACAGCGAATGCTTGATTTGATTATCACATGCTATGAAATAGAATCTAAATTAATTTTGACAAAATTCCCCCATACGTTTAAAATGTAGCACTTTCAATTTAAACAGGAAATCATCTTTCGTTGTGGGTGGCAAATAAACCTGCTTTAGCTGTTTTTAAGTCTTTGGGGTAAGTTCATGTAAGGTTTAAAGTCTCAAGTCAAGTTTTTAAGACCAAGTCCAGGTCAAGTCTTTTAGCAAACTGCAAGTCAAGCTGCAAGTCGCTCAGGTCTTTTAATGCCGACAAATTAAAATGCTATGACATTGGGATTTTTTGTTTTTAAATTTGTGTTAATAATTTTTTTTTTACACTACTGAGACTAAGTCCTTTTAATCAAGCGGCACCCTCCGGTGCTGAGAAACTAAGTCAACGTGGAAGTGCCAAAAACTGCAGTTCATTGGCCACTTGAGGCTGGTTCCAAAAGCGAGTCAAACCCCCCGTAGACCCCCATGTTAAAATGTCCAATTTTACAGCAGAAATAAACGTGTTTACAGCCTGGTACAAAAATGGTTTTGGCCTATAGCTAATTTCCCCATTCATTGTTATTTTTCTTGTTTAATAAATGAAATATGTATATATTAGTGATGCTATTGTATAAAAAGGGCTGCATAAATTGACTTTTCCCTCACTAACACAAATGCAGTATATTTCACATAGGACATTGGTGATAAATTATCAAGTATTAATATTAGAAAAACAGTAGAAGTACAGTAAGTACCTCAAATAATTACAAGATTATTTTGGGCCGGTCAAGAGATATTTTATGACGAGGAAAAACAATACTGTAATTCTGCTATACATGTTTTTAAATCATGCTTACTTCTCATTGTTTTGTTTTCCTTTTTGAGACTGAATGCTGTTCACCATTCAGCTTCTTTAACCAGACACAGTGGTAACAAGTGGAAAAGATTGTGAACCACTGTTGGAAAAGTTACCGTTTAAGTGGTCAAAGTGTAAACTCACATCCTAAATTTCCTTAATTGCTCCCAGTTTTACTGATCTGCGGTTCCAATTTGCATTTCATTTGTGGAAAAGTGATGACTTGATACTTCAAACTGAAAAAAAGACCTGGTAGTTTTCTCTCAAATCCCATTTCGCTGCGAGACTGTCCAAGGCTTTTCTATAGTTTTTATACGTCCCGATCAATGAACGTCGGGGCCGGGGTAATCTGTCCTGCCTTCAGTCCGTTGAGCCTGTGCTTTGTCTTCTGGTGCAGCTGTTATGGATGTCTCCATCCTCGCTGCTCACAGACAACTAACGGGAGGAACGACCACACACATCTCTCCTTGGTGTAGTTCATCAGGGGCCACGCTGCAGTTAGTCCTGAAGTGCTCTTGGTGCTCGAGTGCTTTTTCTTTTTCCCATGAGTCCCTTTTGAATTAAAACAAGATCTGAAGAAAAGGTAAACTTGGATATGCACTAGAAAACAAACATGGGTCAGCCAAGCATTAGCCACTTTGTGTTGCTTTTAACACTTTTAAGTATTATCCAACAACAATTCAACTACTATAGTTTTATCCAAGTAATGTTCTCTAAGACCCTTTTCACTCCAGTATTCATTTGCAGTTATTGAGACAAACAAAACACCTTTTTTGGAGTTTCTTTTGCATTTTGCATATGTATGCCAGACAAACAGTAGATAAAAAGGATGGAAATATCTGTTCATTCACTTTCCTCTGGTGTTGTCTGTCTGTGCTGACATCTATGCCAACCAATGTCTCACCAGGCCATTAAACATGAGAGGAACATTTCTTTCAGTCTGTCCTCAAATAAAACCCCTTATGTCTTGCATTTGGATTACACAGAAACTTACAATAAGTTGTACTGTCTTTCTCTGAAGTGTCACAGGTGGTGGTTTCACAGTTGCTGCTATAGTTCATCAAGTACCTATTTAGCCAGAGGTAGGTTTGCACCGATACCGATTTCGGATCAGATATCGAGCAGATACGGACTCAAATAGCTGGATCGGGTATCGGTGACAATGGGGTCAATCTATTCAATTCAATTCTATGTTTATATATAATATACATTATATACTGTAATTTGAATTCCTGTTGAAGTTTTGACCAATTTGTTGATGCATTAAAAAGGTTTACACTTGAATTGTGATTCCTGCTAATTTTGAAGCTTTTTTATCAAGTTGCTGGTGTACGAATTATTATTTTAATAATAAATAACAATTCTGTAAATTTATATCCATGTGATTATTGGTTACATTTTGTTTTATGTTTTAAGTTAGGAAAGCAATGTTTAATTCAAGCATACAGCTTATTAATTAAACACTGGAATCGGATCGGTACTCGGTATCGGCCGATACCCAAAGCCCAGGTATTACTATCAGTATCGGGACTGAAAAAGTTGGATCGGTGCATCTCTAACCAGAAGTGGCAAGCTGATGACTTGCTAACCTCAGGTTTTCTTCACTCTTTGCAGTAGTGTGTGCTTGTCCTTGTGATCTATAACACTACACTCTTATTCTGGTAAAAAGCTGTAGCCTCATTAACAAAACTCCTGTTTATTGTGTGCACATGGACAAACAGTCTGACTTGACTTCTATAACTATTCGTTCTTTGCAGACTTTTTATCCCTCAGAGATTAGTAGTAGTGTGACAATCAATCAAGAGCAGCAGTCTGCTCTCTCACTTCCACTAATGGAATATTGACAAATGATGACATTTGATATGAGTGATGGAAACCCCCAAAAGGTACTAAATCTATAGACCCACTTGTTAACTGTCTGGCACATTCAGTGTCAACCGCTTCAAGTCGAACATTCGTCACAAGGGGGAAGATATCCGATTGACAGTGTGATTATTGTGGGTGGACTCTGACAAATAATTAATTTCTAAGTCAGTGATGTTCTATAGAGTATCCTGTATATGAATAGATCATAATGTGTATCATATTTTACCCAAAAAGCCACTAACTTAGTCTGTCTGCTGCTTGCTGAGCAGATCGAGTACAGTGGGTTTGAGAGCTTTTTCTTTTTGCTGAAAACAGCTGCCTGCTGGTGGAAACGGGGTTAATGAGAGCAGCGAGACTGAGGCATACAGTACATTTACTTACATGCTGTGAGTAGAGCTTTACAACCTACACATAATGCTAAATGACTTTCAGTATGACTGACATATATAGCTACTTAAATACCTGTTTCTTCTAATGTGTTTTCATCACTGTGTACACCAGTAAAATAGTAATGTACATAGATAAAAATAAACAGCTCAGGCCAGATTAGCCTGTTTAGCTATAGTGTCCTTCGGCATTCAGGACCATCTGATGCTTCATATCTCTGTCTCTATACACTGTTCTATTTCCTCCTCCTCCCTTTATTGTCAATGACTAGGGTTTTAATGATTACATCTGGCGGTGCCACAAATTAATTCCTGCCTCTCTGGCAAAAAGCTGTTCCCCACCTGATTATGCAAAGCAGGCCTACATTCTCTCCCTTTGAAGTGGAGGAAAAGCTGCTTAGGGATTCTCCCCTTGAGGAAACATTGCAATACGGGGGAACATCAACAAACTCGAGTTCACACAAAGGTCAGCAACATGGTTAACCTCAATGAAGCCCCACTTCATCTCCACATCCTGATACTTTTTAAGTTGCGTTGATGTCGTGGTGGTGTAATGATGCACTTGTATCAGAGACTGAAGCTAATTTTCAAAGACACGCCGAGGTGGAGAAAATGTAGGACAGCCAATAAAAATAGCCATATATATATATGCACCCAATAATACTTTGGTCTACTAGTCTATGGCCACGCAGAGTAGTCGCATAGACTGTATATAAGAAGTGGACGTAGTCACTGTGACATCACCCATTGGTTTGTGGACTGCCGTTTTGAAGCCTCGAGTTGGACATTTTGGCCGTTGCCATCTTGGTTATTTGCAATAGGGCCCAATTCCAATCCGGCCACTACACCTTCCAACTCCGTGGCGGAGTGAACTTTGTTTGTAGTCACACTCACAGCTCAATGAAGCACCCTTCTTTAAGGTGTAGGTATACTGTAAATAGAGCTGCGAGCTCCAGGACGAACTTCCCTCTCTCCGGCAAGGAAACTATAAATAAATATCAGAATCAGAAATACTTTATTGATCCCTGTGGGGAAATTGGGTTACAGTTGCTCCTAATCTAGAATAGAAATAAATAACATAGAGAATTTATAAGAAAATATAAATTATATGTAAATTATATATACTACAATATACAGTATAACAGTGCAAATCATAATGCTGAAAAATGGGATCATGATTAAATGTGTAAAAATGCAAGACTAGTATAAATAAATCAGAATATTAGTTTAAATGTACAGTATAAATAAATGCAGTATTAATACCAGAATAAACCAGAGTATTGCACAATTAAAGATTATTATGGGGTTATAGCTGCTGGTATGGGTAAAAAATAATAAATATATATATGTTGTATATAAATATGAAACACTTTGCAATCAAATGAACATGTCTACCGTTTTCTAGACTAGACAAGGATATATATGATCCTAAAGACAACGTAACCTTTAAGTTGTTAACGTCAGTATGACAGTGTTATATGTCTCTTAGTTTGAGCAGTTTAGTTTTTTCACAAAAGGACGTTGCACATTGTCAGTAAGCTGGCACTGATGCAGACTCACTGTTGGAGGGTTTCATAACCCACTTCCACTCTCCGTTAACTGGTTTGGGATGGCGCTTAATATGGCCAACCCTCCACGCGAACATGCAAACGAAGTGGATGTGGGAGAGAGGGTGTAGGGGCCTGATTGGAATTGGGCTAGAAGTGACAAAATAGGGTGGAGCTAAGTACAACCAAACGCTGAAGACATTTTTTAGGTGACCAAAAAGGTTATAATTTACTGTCATGAACCGAAAAAAAGTTGTAAGAGAAAAACACAGACAACTCCCAGATCGGACAACGCCGTGGTAGCGACCTGTCAATCACAAGGTAGCCATGCCCTAAATCATACCCTGCTTTATGGTCTATCTGACTCTAATGGGACCATAATTTACTAAATGAACATCATGCTGTATTGAAGAAGACTTGAAACTTGCAATTGAAACCATAAACTCATGTTTACAAGTGTGAAGTAGCGTCATTTTCTCATAGACTTCTATACAATCAGACTTCTTTTTGCAACCAGAGGAGTCGCCCCCTGCTGGCTATTAGAAAGAATGAAAGTTTAAGGCACTTCTGCATTGGCTTCACTTTTCTGACCCGGAGTTGCCCACTGGTTAGTCAGTTGAAACCGGTGTGAGGCTCTTGTACCTTTAATATTTCAGCAATCACATCCTTGACAGTGTCTCACAGACTCGCTCACAACCACCAGCCTTATTACACGTTTGAGCGGAGGAACACATAAGTGCCTTTGCAACAGCACACTTCGTCAGTCTGTTATGTTCAAAAAGGGTAAAAACATATGAATTCTTGTGTTATTGTCTACAGTTACTTTCAAAACACCTTTCGACTTCTGGTCTGAGCAATCACACAGCCTGATGAAAAGCCACAACACTGCAATGAAGTAGTCTACTTTTCACTCAAGCATGACAGTCCACGCAGGTATAATGAGCCACTATAAGAGATGAAACTGCCCTCTCCATCACACTGAAGGGAGGGTAAGATGACAGATGGATGATTACTGCTAGTGAGACTTGAAGCATGTGTTAATTCTGAGTATAGGACAACGCAGGGAGGAAGAAAGAGAAACTGTGTTAATTATACCATTACTGCTCTTCCTGGTTATTAAACTAATCTCTCAGACAGGAAACTTTCAGCCTCCTGTTGAGTATGTAATGTCGATGTGTTGACATTTGCAATACAGTTATGGCACTTAGATGTTCAAAAACAAACACAGGCCAATAAACATATCAGTCATAAGTGTTCAGATAGAAACTTTTAAATGATTCAGTGATGACTCAAGTCAGGAGGTAATTAAAATTTAATGAATGCAACCTGATTTACTGACTCAAGGCTCGGAAGATGGAGATTCTCAATGTGAGTGTCTGTGGTGCCAAGTCTTATAATGTCCTCTCTCGTTTTCTACTACCACTTAAAGAGTATTTAGAAACTAAAACTCACACCATGAGCACTCACTAAGAGCACAATACACTGTGAATGAATTTTTAATATTACATTGCAGTCTTATAGTATTATCAATGTTCAGGTGATATCATCTAATTGTACATCTGCAGTGTCAGTAGTTTCCATAAACAATAAATCATGATAATAATAAATAAAAAGAAGGTGGGTTGCAAAAGCTCAAAGAAAACAAGTAAACCTGCAATTACTGATTGTTTTGGCCTGGATTGTTTTGGAAAAAAGTTGTGAACACAACATTATTATGTCAAATGTGTGTTAGTATTAATTTGTTTCAAGCCAATTCCATGAGGTACTTTGCATCTTAAAAAAAAGAAAATGTGTATGTTTAGACACTTGTTTCCACATATCTTTTCTGCATAGGAGGATCCGCACTATTCCCTTCTTCTAATCCGAGACAAAAACATGGGTCCCCAGGTCTTGCCGTGCTGAGGAACCACTAAAATCCCGAGTCTGTGGTGATAAGAGGACGAGGTGCCACTCTGTAGCTGCAGGGATGGCTTGTGAGGTGTCTGTCCATGAGCAGGGTGAGCAGGACTAAATGTGAAGTACTTTGATAAAGGAATGGCAACCTCCTCCCACAGGTCTTCGGGTTCAGCCTCGGGACAGTCGTTCAACACTGTCTCAACCACAGCATAGTTCTCAGAGCTGGACAGAGTGCAAGTTGAATAGACCACAACCCCCCCTGGACGCACCGCTGACAGCGCAGACCTGTAAAGAGTAGACCAATAGTTCACTTCATGACAAGGGACTTCAAAAGAGAACTCCACCGATTTTACACATCAAAGTCTGTTTACAGGTGTTGGGAGTATGACTGCATATGTGAAAAAAGTTGTTTAAGCCCTTTGTGGCTCCAGAGGGAGCTGTGCGAAGTCTGATAATTTGCCTCAGGTGACGTCACTTGAGACAGCGTCGGTTGGATCTGAAGACTACAAGTTTGAAAATTTAAAAAATCTGGAGGTGTGGAGTTAGAATGAAGTGAGACCTCATCTGTGCTTGAGGTTAACAGCTCAATAACACCTCCGAATCTCTGACTAACATGTTGAGTTGCATTATGGGTAATGTAGGCGCCAGGTTTTGAAAATGAAGAATGTGTGGAACAAAAAGACGATATCTCCGGTTCTGTACTCTTTTAACTCTAAAGTAGGACTGCAACAAACGATTATTTTCATTGTCGATTAATCTGTCAATTATTTTCTTGATTAATCGATTAGTTGTTTGGTCTATAAAATGTGAAAATGGTGAAAACTGTTGATCAGTGTTTCCCAAAGCCCAAGATGACGTCCTCAAATGTCTTGTTTTGTCCACAACTCAAATATATTCAGTTTACTGTCATAGAGAAGTAAAGAAACCAGAAAATATTCACATTTAAAGCCTCTGAACACCCACACAGATGTTTTCAGTTATTCTGGCTGATTAGACCTCTGCTCAGGTTGAAGGTGGGCGGAGTTTTGATGGCAATTTATTTCTCGATCCACCAATAAGAATATTAAGGTGTAATTTGTCCCACCATAACAGGTTCAACAAAGCTAACAGGAGACTCAAGGCCTTTTGAAAGAGGCTGAGTCACGCGTCATAAACGCGTCATATCTTTGGGGTACAATACATGCGCAGTCTGTACTCACCGAAATTGAGCCAATCGCAACAAGACCGCAATTCCAGTTACACTGCGCATGTGTTATACCCCATACCCCAAGACCTGTGTCCGCCTGTGTCCCAGCCCCCTTCAATAGGCCTTGAGGAGACTCAGCAAGATGTCACTCAATTAGTCTCTACACGCCCACACAGTCCTGAGAAGAGCTCTAATCCGCCAGGTTAACTGAAAACACCAGTGCAGTTGTACAGAGGCTTTAAGAAGCTGGAATCAGAGAATTTTTACTTTTTCTTTCTTAAAAAATGACTCAAACCTATCACTACATTACTAATTGATTATTAAAATAGTTGCCGATTATTTAATAGTTGACAAATAATTGATTAATCTTTGCGGCTCTACTTCGAAAAATCTAAATTACCGTTTCACACAATTCTACAAAGCTGGATAATATTAAGTTGCGTACAAACTGTCACCCCCAATATACTGTATACGTCTGTCAAGTCTCTAAACACAGTAAATAATTGTTGTAAATAATCTTTTGACTGACAACTGCACTTTGACCACATATGATACAGCCTCCTCTCGGAGTTGTTTTCGGTTGCTTTGACGTTCATATCTCAAAGGTGCTAAATACCGGATTGGGAGCATTTCTATTGCCTCTCAACGGCTCTCAACATGCCGCCGGTGGCTCACAGTTAACAGCACTAACACTGCAAATAACGGTGAAAGTGTTGACAGACATAACACCGGAAAGTAGATGCTAGGCTTCCGCGACGACGACGACATCGGTCAGGACGGTGTTATCAGCAGTGCAGTGCAGCGGCCGTGAGCTAGCCAATGGGACACACTCACATGCACTAAAAGCACACACAGAGGGAGAGTGACTTCATCCTCTGCTCAGGTAGACATTACTCCTCTATATCTTTACATAGAAAATAGTTGATTGATGCTGTATTAATGCTCTGGATATCAAATTTAGCACCTTTAAAGAGCTGAATTGACAGATGATGCAAATTGCCATCCATCCTAATGCATTGCCACTTGACATCACTGTTTGCAATTGTGATTATTCAATTAAGTCATTTTCTATAGTGTTTACATTATTCTGTGTGCAACTGTATAGCGCAGGGGAATATTTCATAATTCTTCATCTGAACCAAAACAATGTTATATTTTAGTTGTTGTTTTACCATCATCACATATCCTGAGTAACAACATGTAGGAAGATAGGAGAGTACAACAAGGGTAACACACAGCAGACATTTTTCTATGTTGGGGATTGGATTTACCTAAGCAGTTGAGCCTGGAGCGCAGGCAGCCTGCCTCTTTCCTTCAGTCTCTGTTCCCCCTGCTGGCTGCTGCCAGAATACAACCAGCTCCTGTCATTAGAACACGGAGCATCGACCAAAACCTGCAACACGGAGAGAGAGAGAGCAAGAAATGTGAGTCATTCAGAGTCAGAGAGTTCAAGAGTGTAATGGCAGCGAGAGACAGAAAGGATCAAAGAAGAAAAAGCAAAAGGGAAGGAGTAAGAAAATGTAAATAATTAATGAATGTAACAGCAGACAAAAGCTGGAGGTCTGTAAAATAATCCAAGTACGTGTTGTATTTTCCAACACAAACTCTGAAACTTAAAACCTCAGCTGAAAATCTTCCAACAAATCTGTCCTCTATGCCACAATACGGCAGTGTGTTTGTACTACTCTAATGCCTTTCAGTCTTTGTTCACTCTGTGGCTTACTCCCTGTGCTTTCCTTTTTTCAATATTTTGGTACATTATCAGTCACTTTGAGTCCTTTGAAACCTCCCGGCCATTTGTCTGCCTCTTCTTGGCTCCTGTTTTGAATAAATGGTTGCTGGGCCGCTGGGCTTATTAGCCTCTGTTCAAAGGCTTGCTGTTCTCATTCATTTCTAACCACGGCCTTGAAAAAACACAATTTGTTGGACATCGAAGCAAAATTCAACCACAAGCTGACATGACTCCCTCCCACCTTGTCATATGTTCCTGCTTCACTTTGCCCAAAAGACCGTCCATCCTGTGCGGAAACGACCACTCTGCTGATCAGTGACTGAGGCAGAAAAGACTTCAGGGTTTTGGCCAGCCAGTCCCGTCTGTGAGGGTCTGGTTCATTACAGCAGAGGATTGCTGGAACACAACATACGGCAGCATTGCTTATTATCAATATTCAATGCAAATAGGCTATTCACAGCAGACAAAATATTTCTTAGATTCAACTGCAGCAACTTATATGCAAAGTACACTATAAATATTTAAGAACAAAGCTTAACACATTTCAACAAGATTTTTTTTGTGTGTAAATAATATTAGCCTTATTTTATCTTCTACTGCCTTGTGTTGAAAACTAAATAAATCCACTATCTTATACCTCTTTACTTGATAAAAAACAAAAATCTAAAGTTTGCAAAGTCCTTTAGAAACACTAGTTTCACCTGGGGTGGCACACTGCATTATGGCTAAGGCTTTGCCCCCAGGGGCAGAGCAAAGATCCAAAACCTTCTCCCCATCTCTGACTTGCAAAGCCAGCACTGGAAGCAGGGAGGCAGCATTCAGGAGGTAGTACTGCTTCATCTGGCCAGGCCTGTAAGCCTGGGAGGGAAACCGCAGCGGATACGGATGGATGTAACACTGTAATGTAGGACGGGGCAAACTGAGTGAAGGCTCTGATTGAAGGTCTTGATCGAGCGCATGAGAGGGGCTGTCCGGTTGGAGACGGGAGTCATTAGGAGGGCACTTGGAGATGTAGTCAGGTGGCAAGAGAGAGTCTTCTCCTGCTTGGTATGTTGACGGGCCATCACAAAGCAACGTGGAGACATCTGCATGTGGCAGCAATGTGGAAAACCCTTGTGATTGGAGAATCTGTGTGATGCCGGTCACAGTGCTGAAGCGGTTGAGCATGACCCCATACTGCCAAGAGGGAGGATCCAGGAGCACTGCTCTGTGGGAGAAAAACAATCCTGATGAAGGAATGGTACAAACCCTGTCTGTGTGTATGCTGCAACAATCATTTCAGAGAAAAGTTACCTTGCAGACTCCCACAGGCTGCCAAGTTCCTGACTGTACTGCTGGTCAAAGCGATCCAGTACAGGCTGACATGAAGATTTTCTTTCTTTTCTGTGCCTTTTTTTTACCTGTTGAAAATGTTATCTAGAGATAAATCTTTAGGAGGCACGGAAATAGGCAGCAGTAAACTCTGACAACGCTGAAGTTAGTTTGATTCATCATTTGGACCTAAATAAAGAGTAAACATCAAGTAACCAAATCCCCAAAAATATCTCCTGTTCAAGTCTTGATATTCTAATTTCCATCTCAACAGTTTACTGACCAAAACCTCTATTACGGACATTGTGACTGATAGATGCAGCTGCTTCCCGACCAAATACTATTCCCTAAGCTTTGTCTGTCAGCTGCTTAATGTTGTCCCACGCATGTTTTTGTTGTCTGGCTGCTGCCGTGTTGCTTTGCCTGTCTGTCCTACTGCTTGTATACGCTACTCTTGATCTGTTGTTGTATTTCCTGATGCTGTATGTCTGCTACTGCCTGATGCTTGTGTACTAGTCTGCATATCTTTTATGTAGTGCTTGCTGTTAAATGTAAAGCTTGTTGTGATTGTTTGTCTTTACTACTTGCTTCTCTTGTTCGGTTGTTGTATTGCCTGATAGCCTACTGTTTGTCTGGTACTGTCTGTTGATTGTGTGCCTATTTGCATTTTTCTTTTATGTAATGCTTGTTGTCATATGTAACTTTTGATATTTCTTTTTAACCCCTACCCCCTTCCCTCAAGAGGCTTTGCCTTTTGTCAGGCCGCCGTTGTAAATAAGAATTTGTTCTTAATTGTCTTGCCTGGTTAAATAAAGATGAAATAATAAAAAAAAAAATGTATATTCTATTTTAAGGTGAATTTTCCCTTTAAGTTCCTGAACACAGGCTGAAAAAACTGCTGTCTTTTGTCTTGTACACTCGCTACCCCTGGTGGATATTGAGTGTAAAAGCTGTCCTGTTAGAAATGACTACAGGTATATTTGGTTAAAGAATGTAATGTCTAAATAAACAAGATAAGGTAAGATAAGATATTCCTTTATTAGTCCCGCAGTGGGGAAATTTGCTGTGTACAGCAGCAAAGGGGATAGTGCAAAAAACAAGAAGCATCAGCTAACACAGTAAAAAATAGCTAAACAAAGTGTAACAAAATATGAACCATTTGAATAGAAGGAAGTATAAAAATAGGAGCAGTATATACAGTATTGACAATAAACAGACTATTAACAAAATTGCACATGTGGAAAATTATATTGCACAGTGAGAATGAATGAAATTCCACCTGAAAATATCAGGATATTGTCAGTTTATTTAGGATACATTCATTACATGAGATTAACGTACCTATTGTAAGTGGGCCAAAAGAAAGGCAGTTGGCCATAGTTTTCATATAATACAGTATAGTAGAAACAAATCCAAAACATATACAATATAATTCAAATTCTTCTTTATTAGCTCAAAATACTTTATACAATATACCTAAGTTACCCATACTACCCCATCTGGTGGGCAAATATGTAAGCTGCTTTGAGCTTTCCCCCAGACGAACACATTTGGCCAAACGTTCATGAACTACTGGGGATCTATCTAAGCTAATATTCAAGCCACACAGACCTTTTCTTAACTTTAGCTGATAAAGTAATACAGTATAGAGCTGTTGAAGAGTGGAGGACTAGTGTGCAGTGTGACAGCAGCTGCGACAGAACATGGCTGAGATAATAAAGCTAACATCACAACCAGACAGGAGACAATATAACCACAACACTTCAGCCATAATCACCTCCTGCTGCTTGTTTACCTGGTTATTGTTGTCTCCTTGTTGCTCGTTCAGCTGTAAAACAACCTCTGGACCGGTGAGACAGTGAACCGACCTGAACCTCCTCAGAGGAGTCACCGTTATCTGCTGAGTTATAGAGCAGGTTCTCCTCCATGAAGACCGACGTACTGAACACATGTATCTAGACATCAGGTTGTCTTTTTGTCCTGCTATATATATATATCTCCGAGAATATCTTCATAACTGTTGTGTGTTGTTTTTCTTCTCCTTTATCAGACAGTTCTACATACAGTACGTACGTCTTTCAAATGCGCCCTCCCTCAACTCTGACTGTCTTTCTTTAGTTCCGGATGATTTTTCTTCCGTTGCAGCGTCAGTATTTATTATTTAGGTAGTGTAGTGGTTAGGTCAGGGGTCTCTAAGCAACCTGCGTGTCTTTAGCTCCTCTCCAGTGGCTCCATGTGGATTTATAAACATGAAAACGAATAACTGTTTTTGTGTTTACATTTTAATTTGTATTTATCATTGTTGTAGGTCTAATGTACGACGGAGTATTAGGGCCACATTGAGGAAAGAAATAAATGAATCCGAGATTTCGAGAATAAAGTCATAATATTACGAGAATAATGTCATAAGTTTATAATAAAGTAGTAATTTTACGTGTTATTTAATTTTTTTTCTCGTAAAGTTATGACTTTATTCTCGTAATATTACGACTTTTTTTCTTAATAATTCCACAGTGTAGAAATACTATTACAAGTAAAAGTCCTGCAATCAAAATGTTACTTAAGTAAAAGTATGAAAGTATTAGCATCAAAATATACTTTAAGTACCAAAAGTAAAAGGACTCATGCAGAATGGTCCATTCCAGAATAATGTATTTTATATTACTGGATTATACTTGTTTATACATTAATGTGTTCCTCACTTTAATGTTGCAGCTGGTAAAGGTGAAGCTGATTTCAACAAATGTATACACTTCCAGGTAGCTTAATCTATAATAATACATCATAAATAATTTGTCAATTCTATTTTGTATTGCTAACCTGAATCTGCAAAGTAACTAATAACTAAAGCTATCAGATAAATGTAGTGCAGTAAAAAGTACAATATTTACCTCTGAAATGTAGTGGAGCAGAAGTATGAAGTAGAATAGAATATGAATACTACTTTTGTTACTTTCCAGTACTTTCCAACACATTTAAAAGTGCACAAACACACACATGATGAATGAAACATTTTTAATTCTGTTATTGGTTCCATGTTTAACAAAAACATTTGACTAAATATACAATATAATGACGAAACCATCATTCAAAATGATTTGGGTTTGGAGTTTCTTACACCAGTGGGTCCACAATCTTTTAAGAAACACCAATGAACATGAATGGGCAACACGATGAGCTGACGACATCGTACCATTCAAGGGCATGTCAAACTGCTAATTCTCATTAACATTGTGATGTATTCCTTTACAGCAAATGCCTAACTGGTTTACATGGCAAACAGAATGAGGAATGCAACCATCAGACAGAAAAGACCCATAGCTTCAGACAGAGCGAAGCCCAAGATGGCGTACGAGAACAGCTGCTGCTTCAGAGAGGGGTTCCTGTTGAGAAAGAGAGGGGCAGCTCAGACAAACTGGAGGTAAAAATACAACTGCCGTGACATTTCAGTGAGCAGACAATCCCGGTGTTTCCAAGGCTAATTCCATCAATAACCCTTGACAATGTTGAATAATTTATTTTTACACTCAAATACAACTTTCTTTTCACTTAAAATTTAAATTAAATTAATTTCTTAACCATTTAAACATTTGGAATCAAGTATGCTTCTGTTAGTTTCATGATTATTGCCATTATATTATATATTATTACTATTAAAAAAAACAACCATCTAATGGTAGAAATCACAGATGTGAATAATTACTAAAAGCTAATTATCTGTCCAACTAACGAAATAGAAATTAACTGCTGATAGACACATGCAACATTCCCCCCCTGGTGGAGATGTCCTAAAATGACAGATGATGTGTTAATTTACCTAGCGTATCCGATAATAAGGCTACCGAACACTGTTCCAATTCCAGCTCCAGATCCAGCCACTCCCACCGTGGCAGCTCCGGCTCCGATGAACTTTGCAGCGGTGTCGATGTCACGGCTCACAGCGCTAGTCTGGAACGCCCGCACTGCCACCTGCTGCTGTGGTGCCAGGAGAGACGCAGTCTGAAATACAAAAGATACGTGAGGTTAGTACAAAACAAAAATAGTACAAGATCATGAAGCGACACTAAACACTTTTCTGCTCTATGTAGAAAGATCACTGATATTTTCCTCGCTCCTTTTTGCACAAAATAACCATAAAATATCAGCAGGGGTTTGCAAGTGTTGCTGCTCACTGTTGGTCACTTTCATTACCTCATTGCTGCTGAGGTTTTACCTTCAAACATTCAGGTCGGATCCACTCTATGCATTTATCCGGAATACTTAACATACCTAAAGTTCATGCTACAACCAAACTTGACTCTTAATCTGTCTCTACTATATACTTGGTTCTCCAAAAACTCATGTGAACAATACTGCAGCTTTAGAAAGGTAAAGGAAGTGTTGCATACTGATACAGAATTGGCATTGCATTTGTTACAATGGTAGCAACCTATGTGCAGCCAATGTTAGCCACATAGGCTAGCTAGCTAAAGTTTACTGTTAATGCAAATGTCATCATAGATTGTTGCAGGGATGACATATTTTTGTAGGCCAACCTGTAAGTTAGAATCGCCCTAGTTCCCTCAAGAAAGTCAACTGGATTTTGGATTACTGCAGAAAATATGCTCTGTGGCAAACAAACCTTTATGATACTTACACCTTTGTTCCGATAATAAGATAATATCCACAAATGAACATCACTTTTATGGTTTTTGTTAGGTTATAAACGAACTACATCACAGTCGCATGAGCCCAAGTATACACAACGAGACTGTAAAGGCGGACAAGTTGGCGTGATGATGTCTTGTAGTCTCATTTAGTCACTTGTTAGCAACCGCCTTTTTTAAGACACGTAAAAGCTTCAAAATTCACAAGTGGGATATTTACAGACGTATTTTATATCATAGAACAAAATGTTAAAATCTCTTCAGCTTGTGTTAACCACAGACCTTATTTCAGGCATCTAACTAAAAACCCATTCAAAAAAAACCATTGACTTCTAGACGAGGTAACCGGAAGCACTAAAATGCTAACTCATTTACGGGTTTTAGGACTCATTCCAGCACCACTCTATTGCTTTTGCTGACAACAAACATATTCAAAGGCACTCCTGAATAGGAAACTGTGCATGCTACATTTAGCTTCTAATCCTATCACCTCACCAGTCTGTTGTTGTACTTGTTGGAGACATGAAAACCTGCCTGGGTAAAAGTTAGCTACATTAAACAATGTTATAATATGCAGCATTGGTCCTTGCATCTTAAGTACTGTATTATCTATGGGTAAGTTAAAAAAAAATGTAAATCAAATCCCAGTTTTAAAATTTACTTAAAATACGTTACAATGTTTCAGTGTAAATTACCCTGCACTAAAATGTACATGTTTTTTTTTTATTTGTCTTGTCAATCTTTGTATGTGAGAAACAAGGTAATGGAAATAGCAAAGCAGATTAATGGAGCTGTGATAGCTGAGATTGCCCCCCCACTGTGAACACTCACAGTCAATAAATCAGTTATAATTCCCAGTACAGAGAGCTGCCTACCTCTGATTTCCTGGCATCTGAGACTACTGCTGCTGACAGTGGTCTGTACAGCACCCGAGATCCAGCACGGACCTATATCAAGAAAAAAAAAAAAAAAAAGACACATTTAGTTCAGACAGTCATGCTCTGATAAGATTCTCTACCAGCATGTTATATTGACAAGAAGGTGGAAGAAGTATGCAAATCATTTACTGTAGTAATATTAGCAATACCACAGTATAAAAATACTCCATTACAAGTAAAAGCCCTGTATTCAACTCATAACGCAGAGTGGCTACTGTATACTATTATATTATTGAATCATTATTATTGATGTATTAATATGTAAGCAGTGCATTAATGTAGAGCTTTCTGATTAACTGATTAGTTGTCAACTATTGAAGTAACCGCCAACTATTTTGATAATTGATTAATCAGTTTGAGTCATCTCTTTAAAAAAAAAAAAAAATCTCTGATTCCAGCTTCTTAAATGTGAATATTTTCTGGTTTCTTTACTCCTCTATGACAGTAAACTGAATATATTTGAGTTGTGGACAAAACAAGACATTTGTGGACGTCATCTTTGGGAAACACTGATCGCCATTTTTCACCATTTTATAGATCAAACAACTAATCGATTAATCGAGGAAATAATTGATAGATTAATCGACAATGAAAATAATCGTTCGTTGCAGCCCTACTTTAAGGTTGTTGTTGGTCGAGGTGGAGTTAATCTTAACTACTTTCTTTTGGTAGTTTAATCTGCAACAATGGATGACATTTTGTAAACCGATAATATATTTTGTATGTAAAATCTTAATTTGAAAAGTAACTATAGCTTTAAGTACAATTTTTCTCTCTGAAATATAGTGAAGTAGAAGTAAAAAGTAGTCTAAATGGAAATACTCAAGAAAAGTGCAAGTACCTCAAAATTGTATTTTAATACAGTACTTGAGTAATAGTAGTTACTTTCCACCACTTAAAAATATAGTAAATTATAGCTGAGATCCAGCATAGACAACGCCAACAGTGACCCATTAGTGTTGCTTCTCCACATCAGATCTGCTCCCTCTACAGTCTTTCAAAGCACAGCTCAAGACCCACCTCTTTTCTTTTGAATTTGATACACAATGTACTTGAATTGTGATTACTAACTGGCCTTTTATAATGCTCATTATAACATTCTTTTACTCATGGATTTTATCTTGGTCTCTGTCTGTGGATGTGTGTGATTTTATTGTCTGCTCTGTTGACCTGTTTTTATTCTGCACTATGTCTGTAAAGCACTTTGGTCAGCTCATGTTGTTTTAAATGTGCTATAGAAATAAATTTGACTTGACTTGACTTTGGATTAATTCTGCTAAAAACAGCTCAGTTTTCAAAAATGTATGGCTGCTTCTCAGTTAACTACATAATACTAGTGTTACTTTACTGATTCATATAGCTTCAAAATGTGGAAATGCTGTTTCACACAGAGACACAATGACTAACATCAGGCTGAGCTTTGCCTTTGATGATGTCTAGAACAAGGACGTCCTTGCAGGTGTGTGAACACCAGCTGACTTTAGCAGAGGGTCAAAGACGGCTACATAGCTAAGAGCTAGTGTTAGCAAGCTAAAACTAAAACTGTTTGTCCTGAACACAGACTGACAGCTTTTTTGCACACTGTCACGATGAAGCACACTGACATGTAGGTGTTATATATCTCCATTCATTGAAGCAGACTGACTCACCAGAGAGGGCGTGGAGACGAACTTAGCACAGGCATACATGACGACTGGACGTGTAGTGGCGGTCAGGTCAACCAAAGGAGCTGGAGTTGATTCACTGTCTGCAGAAAACAATACACACAAAACAAGCAGCAATGAATAGATTCAGTAGGTTGACTCTGTTAATAGTTTGCTAAGAAAGTACAAAGTGTGCAAACACACACAGGTAAGGTCAAGATTAGCTGCAAACCCGAGCAATGTCGCTAATAAAACAGTCTAGCTGTAAAACCAGAGGATCTGAGCAGTGCTGTGGTTTAACAAAGCCACAACAAATAACCAGTTACAAAGAAGAGTCACAATATAATGTTAAAGTCTCTCACAGGTCGTGACAGAGGAGGTTATAGCTCTCACCGGTTTGTAGTAGTAGAGGTCGAAGACACGAGAAACCTGCACATGCGCAGTGTGGCGTTAAAGGGTTGGCTTCCGGTGTTACACTGAAATCTGTGACCGCTGAGGAGCCAGCAACACATGACGTCACCATTTCTGACAGTGACCCCCACTGTACCTATATTTTGCTTTTATTTTTAGAGTTTTGTGGATATATCTTTAAAGTAGAAATATGGGAATAATTTTAAAAGACTAACAATGTAATTTTGTGGTCACGTATGACAGATTACACATGTAACCGTGGGGGTCACATTTTCTGACGACAGCCGTCAGAAATGGTGACCTCATATGTTGCTTTACCACTTAAACCCTGATAAAACAGACATTCTTTAAATAGGACCAGACAATCTTGCTACAGCAGTTCATCAGTTTATTGTCCCACTTTAATCAAACATCAGTCCTACAGCTAAGAATCTTGGTATCATCTTTGACCGGAATATGACTTTTGACCATCATGTCACTAAACTCGTCCAGACCTGCTTTCTCCAGCTAAGAAACATTGCAAAAATCAGATGCACCTTGTCCTCCACGGATCTTGAACTTTTAATTCACACTTTCATATTCTCCCGTCTAGACTATTGTAATTCCCTCTACACCTGCCTCAGTCAATCTGCTTTAAATCACCTACAGGTTGTTCTAAATGCAGCGGCCAGGTTATTAACCAGAACTAGCCGTCGGTCTCACATCACCCCTGTTCTGGCATCCTTCATTGGCTTCCTGTAAAATTCAGAATCAACTTTAAGATCTTGCTAATTACATATAAAGCACTGCATGACCTCGCCCCCAGTTACATTGCTGATCTCTTAGTTCCATATTTGACCTGTCGAACACTTCAATCCTCTAATCTCCGCCTTTTATCCATTCCCCGCTCAAACTGCAAAACAAAAGGTGATCGGGCCTTTTCTGTCTTAGCCCCAACTCTCTGGAATCACCTGCCCAAATCTATTAGAGCTGCTGAATCTCTGGACTGTTTTAAGCGGCTTCTAAAAACCCATCTCTATAGGCAAGCCTTTCTATAGGCCTCATCAACATGTGTGTTTGTTTTTGTTTGATCTGTTTCTCATTGTTTCTGTGTGTCATATTGTCATTTTTCCTTGTTTTTTTCATTGTCTGATGTTTCTTCTTGTGTGTGAAGCACTTTGTAACGTTGTGTTTTAAAAGGTGCTATATAAATAAAGCTTTACTTAATTACTTACTTACTTACTGGCTCCTCTGCGGTCACAGATTTTGATGGTCACAGATTTCGGTGTAACACCTGTTTCATGACCAGGAACTACTATCCAGTCCTTCGTGGATGTATTATGGTCCAGATGGACCATTATGCCAGTACAGCATGTTTAAATGTCTTTTCAATAAAGTTAACTGGGACAGTCCACAGTATACAGACATCAGCACTGACTGGCATTCCCTGCAAAGAGAATGTAGCCTATTATTCACCTGCAGATGTTACTTGTTATTTACTACCCCCTAGAGACCGTTTGAACAAGTGATTATAATGTATATACATATAATTGAATCCAGTACAACACAACTAAAAATTACAGCCTCCAAAATTACTCAAATGTTGAATCAACATGTTTGGCAAAGTCCCAGCAGAAAATGTGTATAAGCTTTACAGTTGCTTTACATTTGTCATGCAGAAAGGCTCATAAGTACTTGGAAATGTTTAATTATATATGAATATAGGCTAAACTGAAAATGACCAAATGTAAAGAACTTTTATCTTAGTCTAAGCATGTTATCAATATTAGAGGCTGATACCTGTATATCAGCCAATATTGACCTGTTGCACATATATCGTCGTATATGTCGGCCGATAAGTAACAAGAAATTGCAGTATAGAAATGCCAAACTAGGTTTGAGGTATTTTAGAAACACTGTCACCTTTACATACTTTTTTTCCATCAGAGAACACTGTTGATTTTGAACAGTAAAAAAAATCTTTCCACATATCAATACCAGTATCTACCTCAGAAATCCAGTAACGGTTGGCTTGTAATGTATATTCCTTTCATTGTATTTATAATGACCATTAGGTGGTGACATAATTTCCTTTTTGAGAATAATTTATAGCAGCAGAAGCAGTCTTATATACTCAAGCTGAATGTGAATATTATTAGCTGTAATAGGTCTTAGCTGTCACATCCAAGTTATTTCAAATAAGATGGATGTGCTGGATATATGTACCACTCACATGTTTTATTTTATTGTACAAATGAAACACTAAAGATGATAATGGCAACACAGATTTTGCGGTGGATTTAGGGGAAAAATGTTTCCACCTCCTCTGACGTTGCGTTGTGGGACAGCTCACATCGAAGGAAGCCCACATTAGCAGTGGTCAGTTGACTGCAACCACACTGGCTTTCTTCATGTCGTCACATGTTACCTTCCTTTAATACAAACATTTATGATATGTGGGGAAATTAAGTGATGTTTGACCAAAATCTGTTCTAATGTTTGCCTGGAAGTGTATGGTCACAATCGTCACATACTGTGTGTAATATTAACAAAAGCATCTCTACAAGCTGTCACCTCAAATATTTTAAGAAATCAGAGACAATCCTTAAATTTGCTGTTTTATGTGGATACAGATCTGAATCAATATGTGGACCTCAGGAAGAACAGTATATGTGGAAGCAATCCACATACAGAGCAGTCAGAGATAATCATGGGATACATGTGTTTTACTTTGATTTAATTCTTTGAAGTCAAAGACATAATATAGCAAAAATGCCTCATTTCTAAAAGCTAAGACATTTGCACTTGATCCAGATTTGCAACAAAGCAAGGGAAATAGTAAGTGAACTGTGTGAGGATGATTTGGGTGGGAAAAAAAGTAAGAGCTTCTGAGACAAATATTAACAGATAGATAGATAGATGACTTTATTGATCCCCAAAGGGAATTTGAGGTGCAGCAGCAATTTACATAGATCACAAAAAACGTGCATCACTCAAACAAAAGACATGAGGTAGGTACGAAAAACACTGTATTTACAAATCTCCATATAAATGAACATACCAACTACTTTACGCTAGATAGAGGAAATAATAAAATACAATAAAATAGAGTTAAAGATATATCTCTGCTGTGCAAATTGAATGTAAAATATATGTTGTGCTGATATAGAAAAGTGATAAGTAGATTAAAAGTAGAAAAAATGCAATAGCATGAATGCCTATATCAGGATTATCTGTTTGTTTGTTTATTGTTTTATTATTTACCTATCACATTTCTCACAAGGACAAAGCAGGAAATACATAATAATGTTGAATACACCCACGCAATGAGTTTAAAAGGTCCAACTGTAATGTAAGACCTGAAACCACAAGGGGGCCCCAACACACCGTGCAGAGTCTGATAGGAAGTGGAAAATTGTCATTCATTGTGTGCGAGAAAATGTAGGAAAAAGATGCTGGATGCAAAACACATGCAGAGGTAGAACTGACCTGAAGTCATTAGAGCTTAATGTGTTACACAGCCTTGACATTTTAAATTGAAAAGGGTTTTGAATTATTCAGCTATGGATCAGCAAAACCAAACATTATTGGTATAGGTCAGGCCTGTCAACTGTGAAGAATTACAAATGCAAATGTAAGGAATTATGGTTTTGTGGCTGCAGGTGGTGGTGGTGGGTATAGAAAGATAGGGATGAATGATAAATGCATGCCACTGTGTAGAATTTGTATGTGTTTATTGCATTTTCTCTGCCAAAAAAGTAATACTTTATCTGCAAATATGCACAAAAAAATTATTCAAATATGATGTTAGCCTTTTTGTCATTTTTTGAGAAACCCACTACAGTAATCTCTGAGTAGCCAGTAGTAGTATCTTCTTTTTCCTTTTTTAAAATTTATTTTATTTATTTATTCATTATTATCATTATATTTTTATTATTATTTTGTTTTTTTCTTCTATTTTTATGCATATGTATGTGTGTACATGTATATATGTGTATGTCTGTGTGTATGTAGGTATATACATATATTTTAAATGTTTTTTATTTATTTTTTTTCTCTTCTTATTATTATTATGTCATGACTTATTTGTCGATACTCTCCCTGTGTTGTATTCTCTACAATTTGAATTGTATGTATCCATGATTGAGAATCAGTTAGGTCCTTTGTGGCCAGCTGTGGCTGTCTGTGTGGATGCTGTTGTCAGGTATGATTGCTTGACGTGTTCTGTCAGGGGTGAGTGTTCAGAAAAAACTAAAATTAACTTTCCTTGTATAGTGATTGTTCTATTGATTATTGACAATTAATAAAAAGACCTTTGAAAGAAAGAGAAATATGATGTTAGCCTATAGGGCTGCCACAGACTAAGGAATCAATAGCAAATATTTCACATGTTATGCATTTATGGTGGTGGGTAGAAAGATAGGGATGAATGATAAATGCATGCACACTGGGTAGAATTTGTATGTGTTTATTGCATTTTCTCTGCCAAATAAGTAATATTTTTTCTGCAAATATGCACAAAAAAATAATTCAAGTATAATGTTAGCCTATATAGGGCTGCCACAGACTAAGGAATCAATAGCAAATATGTCACATATTCTACATTTATAATGTGTCATTTGTGACACTTGTTTTCTTTGATGCCTACAGCCGAAACAGCCTAAAATTATCACCTGGATGGAAACTGTATTGTCAGTTTGTAGGATTTCTTTTTGACAATCACAACCATTCTTATGTATCCCTCACGGTTTCTTCTTTTTATCACATGATACTGTATAATAATTGTGGCATTGTCCTCCACCTTGCAGCGACCACGAAGCTCTGAAACTGACAATCAATTTAAAGCAAGATCATATTTCCATAAAAGCCCTCTCCATCTGGTCTATATGCATTGCACCCTAATACACATTAACATATTGCATCATCTCCTTCCAGCGTCTCTAAATATATATCTCCTAAATGAACATTAAATATTCACATCCCTCTGGCTTTAAGTGGGCTTTCCCTCATCGAGGATTCATCTTCATGGCCGCCCACTCAGAGGTATAAGCTCTCCATTTGGAGATGCGGAAGGGAGATTCCTCAACTCTTCCAGTCATACACCCCCTCCTCTCCTCTCCTCTCTGTGTGATGGCACCGTTACGCACCACTAGAATAAACTGAGACGTGATTATTCTAGGGCGAATCCCTGCTGACGTCACTCCCAGTCCTGTATAAATATACTGGAGCAGCGACTCTCTGATCAGACTCAAACAAAACCTGCGTTTTCTGCTACAACAACTCTTCAAACCAAGGATTATTGGATCTCCTTCGTTGGATTTAATCTCCAGCACCGAGTAAGTGTCTTTTTAATACTGGTGATGCATTTTAAAGCTTTAGTTTTTAGGCTGTTTTATGTTGAGTAGAGTTGAATAAACATGTGGTAAAGTCAGTATTTTGCTTAATAGATGTTTTAATTTTTGACAGTATGAGAATAAAAACACAGATTTTGTTGTATATGTACAGTATATATGCTCTAATCCCCATAGTTATATTTGGAAAAAAAAGGTTAAGATTGTAAGATGAAGGAATTTATAAGCTTTACACGTCTCTTATTAGACATTTACTAATACAGTGTTGAGGACAGTGGGCTTTGCATTAAATCTAATTAAATATTGAAAGATCACTATTATAATTATAGGATTTTAGACCTTTCCAACAGGTATTGATGCTCGTTTGCCATCAAGGCTTAGAGTTCAACCTGCCTCTTAAATGACTATATTCATGAATATGACATACAGTATGAGAATAAAAACGCAGATTTGTTTTGTATAAGTATATGCTCTAATCCCCATAGTTATATTTGGAAAAAAAAAGGTTAAGATTGTAAGATGAAAGAATTTATAAGCTTTACACATCTCTTATTAGACTAGATGAGTGCAAGAGGAAATCTTCTTTTGGTGAATTCAAGTAAATTGAAATGCCTTACCTTGGCCAGATACCATGGGGAAAATGCCATCGTAGTTTTCAGTTCAGGGACACCAATTTTATTTCACTTGATTTACAATGATAAACATTGTCTATTATCATTCACTACATCTCTCTCTCTATATATATATTAGGCTGTTTTATGTTGAGTAGAGTTGAGTAAACATGTGGTAAAGTCAGTATTTGCCTAATTATACTGCAGCCTACAATAGATGTTTTGACTTTCAATGATAAACATGTCTATTATCATTCACTACATCTCTATATATAGACCTTTGCACGTTTCCTTTAGGGCTATCTAAATGTAGTTAAACATATTTATTTATTTATTTTATTATTTTATTTAAAAGGGAGCATGTACAGTTTAAAACATAAATGTCACCATTTGATGCACCAGATTACCAGATTATAGCTTTAAACTAATTCACATATGTAAACCCTTGGCAGGTCAAAAACAAAGAAACATACTACAATCATACAAGAAAGATATACATACAAAACACACAATACACAGCTACACACAATAACACATCACAAAGTATGCTTGTCAAGTAAAACCAAGTCATGAAGACCATGGAATAAAGATCAGTGAGTACATAAGAGCGTGTATTTACGCATGTCCCATCTATCCACAGATCCTCGGTACAAGCAACAATGACTCTGAACAAGGGTGACAAATTGCGGAACATGGACAAGAGGAGAGGAAGCATGCCGTTCCCCATGAACATCCCAAACCTCCACCGGAGGAGCATGCCCGTGGACGACCGGGACCTGCGCGCCACGATGCCACAGACCGGTCAAACCGATGAGCTGTCCAACCTGCTGCGCTGCACCTCCTACTCACCGAGCGAGCAGCACCGAGGCAGCTGCGCGTCCGACTCCTCCGACTCCGTGATCTCCTCCGGCAGCGACGCGGAGTCCCAGCTCTACAAGGTGGTCCTCCTCGGAGAGCACGGCGTCGGCAAGTCCAGCCTGGCGCGTGTCTTTGGAGGGGTCGAGGATGTCGGTCACGACTGCGATGAAGCAGGTAAATGATGGTGATGCTGAGGATGAGTCATCAACCCTATAGCAACCCACATCAACCCTATAGCAACCAACCCTATAGCAACCCACATCAACCCTATAGCAACCCACATCAACCCTATAGCAACCCACATCAACCCTATAACAACTCACACCAACCCTATAGCAACCCTATAGCAACCCACATCAACCCTATAGCAACCCATAGCATCCCACATCAACCCTATAGCAACCCACATCAACCCTATAGCAACCAACCCTATAGCAACCCACATCAACCCTATAACACCAACCCTATAGCAACCCACATCAACCCTATAGCAACCCATAGCAACCCACATTAACCCTATAGCAACCCACATCAACCCTATAGCAACCAACCCTATAGCAACCCACATCAACCCTATAGCAACCAACCCTATAGCAACCCACATCAACCCTATAGCAACCCACACACATATAGACACTCATGATGTCTATTGTCTATGAAGATACATGTGATATTAGGAGGAGGTCAAAGGTTAATTTAGTCTACTGAACAATATCCAGTGCAATTACCAATTCTGGGATACGATGCGATACGATACGATACGATACGATACGATACGATGAAATTAATTTTGCATCCATAGGCAGCTCAGTTTGAGAAAAAGTACACATACAATAGACATACTGTTACCATAGACAGACAGACAAGTAAGACCCATCAGACAAA
>CAKALU010064814.1:0-25292 GCA_916700995.1 Hozukius guyotensis | reverse complement strand
GACCGGGACCTGCGCGCCACGATGCCACAGACCGGTCAAACCGATGAGCTGTCCAACCTGCTGCGCTGCACCTCCTACTCACCGAGCGAGCAGCACCGAGGCAGCTGCGCGTCCGACTCCTCCGACTCCGTGATCTCCTCCGGCAGCGACGCGGAGTCCCAGCTCTACAAGGTGGTCCTCCTCGGAGAGCACGGCGTCGGCAAGTCCAGCCTGGCGCGTGTCTTTGGAGGGGTCGAGGATGTCGGTCACGACTGCGATGAAGCAGGTAAATGATGGTGATGCTGAGGATGAGTCATCAACCCTATAGCAACCCACATCAACCCTATAGCAACCAACCCTATAGCAACCCACATCAACCCTATAGCAACCCACACACATATAGACACTCATGATGTCTATTGTCTATGAAGATACATGTGATATTAGGAGGAGGTCAAAGGTTAATTTAGTCTACTGAACAATATCCAGTGCAATTACCAATTCTGGGATACGATGCGATACGATACGATACGATACGATACGATACGATGAAATTAATTTTGCATCCATAGGCAGCTCAGTTTGAGAAAAAGTACACATACAATAGACATACTGTTACCATAGACAGACAGACAAGTAAGACCCATCAGACAAAAAAACAAAACACATCACAATTATTCATACATAACCCATTACAAAATTACCATCTGTCCTGATATTAAGCATCACATCTCTGGAGGACACTTTCAGTTTAAATCTTAATCTTTCAGCTTAACTCTTAAATTTAATTTAATTCAGAATGATGTATGAGGACAGTCATAACGTTAAGATGATGGATTAGTCATCAAGCCTATAGCAACCCACACATATAATCTCCTGGGAACCGAGTTAAAAAAAAGTGTCTTCCAATTACTTTTTTTGTGATTTCCTTCTTATTTAGGGTTAAAACAAAATCTTAACAATTTAGGCTTGTTAAACTTTATTTTTATTGTCCACTGTAGTGGACTACAGGACTATTTCAGGCGGTAGAGTGATATTAAACCAAGAATACATTCAAATTGATTAAAAAAACACACATGCCATATCACTAGAAAGCCTAGGATGTCCTCTTTACAATACACCAGGGGTTGATAGAGTAGGTCAAAAGAGTAAGAGGATATGCATGTGGACAAAATGTCCACTACAGAGGACACATGTCAATGGGCTGGGTCTCAGGAGGATATAGACACTCCAGATGTCTATTGTCTATGAAGATACATATGATAATTAAAGAGTGTCAAAGGTTAATTTAGTCTACTGAACAATACCCAATTGCAATTACCAAATCTGGGATATTAAGCATCAAATCTCTGGAGGACACTTTCAGTTTAAATCTTAATCTTTCATCTTAAATCTTAAATTTAATTTAAATTCAGAATGATGTATGAGGACAGTCATAGAGTTAAGATGATGGATTAGGAAAAAAAATCTGATCTTATTTTTTGCATGCGAGAGTGTACATGCATTGATTATTGCTATTTCCATCTCCAGCGAGGCACCAGTCCTGCACTCAGTAGTACAGGCGCAGAAACACATCCAATAGCATAACGTGAAGGGAAAATAGAAAAGGCCAGTCAACTTTTTGACTATAAAAGAAAAAACATGCTAAAATCATTGTTAAGAAAAGCAGCAACAAACACAGCTGTTCATATCAGAGATGCTTTGCTCCCCTCTGTCAGTGTGTAACATATTATTTCTTTTTTTTCTTCCTCAGGAAACACTTATGACAGATCTATCGTGGTGGATGAAGAAGAGTCCTCCATCGTGTTGTATGACATCTGGGAACAAGTGAGTTGTATATTATTGATGCAGTGTTTGCTCCGTTTATATATTGCTTCATGGATATCACATTAGGAAATCAGTCATGTGAGATGCAGCTAAACTTGGTATCTGTTTTTCTCTCCTGAAGGATAACAGCCAGTGGCTGAAGGAGCAGTGCATGAAGATGGGAGACGCCTACATCATTGTGTATTCGGTGACAGACAAATCAAGCTTTGAGAAGGCGTCGGAGCTGCGTATTCAGCTGCGCCGGGCCAGGCAGTCGGAGAACATTCCCATAATCCTTGTAGGCAACAAGAGCGACCTGGTGCGGTCCAGAGAGGTGTCTGTAGATGGTAAGTCCGTGTGATTAACTCACTTTTGTGCCTAAAACTTGCCACAGATGTTAAGATAATTTAAGTTTTAAACTCAGTTATGAAGTTTGGTTCTAATATTTATCATTTGAAGCTGCTTAAAAGCTCTTCATGATCAGATCTGACAGTACTGGTCAGGCTTGACCGGCTTTGGTGGGGTCAGGCCACATGTCGCACTTGACTGCTCAGGTTCAGGCCTACATTCAAATACCACTGCAAACTAAAGCCAATGTCTGAAAACTACCATTTTCATTATTATGCTGTTCAAAGTACTAATTTTCCCTTCTCCATATGTTTTTTTTTATCGCAGAGGGAAGCGCCTGTGCAGTGGTATTCGACTGCAAGTTCATCGAGACGTCTGCGTCCCTCCACCACAATGTGCACGACCTATTCGAGGGCATCGTCAGACAGATCCGCTTGAGGAAAGACAGCAAGGAGGAGAACGCACGGCGCATGGCCAACTGCCGGCGTAGAGAGAGCATCGGCAAAAAGGCCAAGCGGTTCCTGGGCCGCATGGTCGCACGTAAGAACAAGAAAATGGCTTTCAGGCAGAAGTCAAAGTCCTGTCATGACCTCACGGTTCTCTGAGAAACAGACGGGACAGACAGACATTTTTTTCTTTGGCCTCTGAAGACCAGACGCTGTGTGTGTTTTAACACTAACCCTAAAGGACTAATAGAGCTGTACAGAAATATATTTTTATTTTTTAGACACCAACCAAAAGCAAAGAGAGGACTTCATTAATAAAAATGACACTTATTCAAGTCATATCATGATAATGGTGATAACCTGCATGAAGCTTTGTAAACATTTATTTTATTTTATTATTATTTTTGTCTGCCTTAAACATGTCGCTGTCATAATATGATCAGTATGTGTGAAAAATCCACAAAGGCTTGTTATGTCTAATGAGTTGCAAAGATTGCCTTGCTGTTGGGTTATTGTTGTGCTCCTTTATTGGAGGGGATCGATGTATATACTATGAACATGAATGAGTGCAACATACATCTCATTATCCTAAGAGACACGGTAAAGGATCACAATACTTGGTCATCTGGAGTCATATTTACTTGAAACGTGGTACGCAGGTTCGTGCCTCGGCCAAGTTACTGGGGATTCAAGATATGAGGAAACGTCTGTTTTTCTATGTTGTTCCATGACATTGAATTCAGGTTGTGAATGTATGAGTAAAGCAATAAGTTATATTAGTCTTGTGAACCTCGACATTATTTGGGAATTCTTTGTTTACGTTGATTTCCTTTTTCAATAAAATGTAAAATCAAAATGTAAAATCTTCTCAGTCATTATTCAGTGTTCAGCCGAATGCAACAGAAAATAAGGAGATGTTGTTTGGGTGATTTACATCCTCATGAATATTCATCTGATGGTATCAGTGGAATGGAACCTCACTGGCCATTGGTTTTACAGGAAGGAAACAAGGTAGTTAAGCATGTTTATCTGAAGGTGTTAACCATTAATCCACCGAAGGAGTACAAGTACGCAGTTTTTCCACCCAATTTAAACTCCTCTCACACCTCTCAGAGGGAACACACACATCATTTGGAGAAGGTAAGATACAAAACCTTTTGTTTAAAATGGGAGGACATTTTAATACATTTTCCTAATTAACTATTTTTTTTTTTGCCACCTTTATCATTGTCATCACCTGCTGTTGTTGAGCTACATTATATCCAGAGTTTGTTGTTCTTCTTTAGAGGCTTGATTAATGGAGTATACAGGGAATTACTGTTACTGGTACACTGCACCGCAGACTGTGATTTGGTATTGCTAAACTAAGCAGCTCTATCTAAGAGATATTTGACAGACATTAAGGCTCCAGTGAAATTGCATAATCCTTTCAGCCAACTTGATTTTAACAGACTTCCAAATCAAATGTGGCTTTATCGGTTTTCTGTGCTTGTAACTTGTATTTGTAACTTGATGTTGCTTTAAATGGCTTTGTAGGTGGTTATGTATTTAAATGCAGGCGTGTAAAAACTGTGAAATCTGTGTGTATGAAAGATAACCATGGTGGTGAATCAGTAACAAGACAGAAATTGTGTTGATTGTTGGGCTAAGGCCATGTGGTTTGAAACGCTGTGAATATGCCACATTTACAGGGACTCATGGCTGACAGAGGAGCTACGACAATGCTCATCATAGCTCTCATAGTAAGATGTTATTGCTCATACTTTGTTCATTTACAAGTGCAAATTTACTGCATGAACAATGTCACTAAGACACTTAATATCTTGTTTCGCAGTTGGTGATACTTTACACGTTTGCACCATGCTCTGGAGCAAATGTTAAAATTGGTGTTCCTGAAAACTACGATGGCATTTTCCCATGGTATCTGGCCAAGGTAAGGCATTTCAGTTTACTTGAATTCACCAAAAGAAGATTTCCTCTTGCACTCATAGTCTGTTAAGAGACGTGTAAAGCTTATAAATTCCTTCATCTTACAATCTTAACCTTTTCTTTCCAAATATAACTATGGGGATTAGAGCATATACATATACAAAAAAAATCTGTGTTTTTATTCTCATACTGTATGTCATATTCATGAATATAGTAATTTAAGATGCAGGTTGAACTTTAAGCCTCGATGGCAAACAAGCATCAATAACTGTTGGAAAGGTCTAAAATCTTATAATTATAAAAGTGATCTTTCAATATTTAATTAGATTTAATGCAAAGCCCACTGTTCTCAACATTGTATTAGTAAATGTCTTGAAGATAACAGTAGGTTAATGAAGCCGTTTGAGCCTGTTCATCTTTTAGTGGTGAGGAAAGTGGTGAAAAGACCATAATTGATCTGTAGGCCGAAAATGAAGGTAGAGTAAGGCAGAATTGCGTCAGTCTCTTTTGTTCTCTCTTATCTGCACTTAAAGTTGAAGATGTATGAACATGCTGCCGTCATCACCAGACTATAATTGGAGCGTTCACAATGCTGTGATGGCATCAGCCTCTGCATTCAGTCCAGCTGCGCGGCAGGCGGGGTGTTTTGTTCGTGCATGTCACTCAGACAGTCCTCCGGATTGTGCAGCAGCAGCAGCATGAGTGGCACATCGATTAGTTGTATTGTGACGTCAGCACGTCTCGTATGAAACAGTCATAATTTCAGTCTTTGTGTCGGACTGAGTGTCGTTAGCACTCTTCAAAAAGCATGTCAAATGGCCAGAATGGAGGAGTTGGATAATAAGCCCACTTTGTGTTATAAATGGAAAGGACATACTAATTGCTGCAGATTAGTTCAAGGTAAAAGCTCTTCATGATAGTTTGTTCATCAGAGAGGGCTACACTTGTCAGTTCTCCTATTTTAACTTCTTGAATCAAGATCAATTAAGCAAACCTTATAAAGGATAAAAGCACTGCGTTAATCATCTTGTAGGTGACCGTGAATGAGCAGCGCCAACACATTTCTGGCTGTAAATGTAGACATTTGGATCCAGACATATTTTTGCTTCATTTAGGGAATTCAAAACATCTGAACTTTATGCCTACGTATCCAGCCTGAGCCTACAAAGTATTACAACGCTGTAGTCATCAGACAAGTTTAATGGCAGGATGCCGGCAAAAAGAAAATGTGAAGTATAAAGTAGGCAATACTCTATATTTGTCGTATTGTCAACAAATCCCTTAAAAAGATTAAAACCAACAATGTGTTGGTCCATCTCTTAATACTTTGCAGCTTCCCCACCCGTATACTACTAGTATACTACTGAATTATACTACTATAGTTTAATTCATAGACAGCTCAGTAATTCCCTTAAACAGCTGGGCACTGTAGTTCTTAGTGAATGTTATTCAGACAGCAGTAAATAGTGTATTTGTTGGGGGCTATTATCAGCAGCAGATTAATACACATTTAGTGTGCTATAGAGTATCAGGATGGTGTATGTGGAACTGACTCAAAATAAACTATGGTGGCCATGTTCATGATAATTAGGAAACATGTCACCCAACGTGTGGCTCATTAATGTGTTTTTATTACACAGCTTTGTTGAATACTCGATTCTGATTGGTTAATCATGGCGTTCTACAGTCTGTTATTTCTTTATAGCAGACCATTGCTATGTATAACAGACCGTTGCTATGGATGCAGTTCTGATGTCAGACTCTGACGGATTGATTTTTCTGTCAAATTATTAATTTCTTAAATAAGTAGCTGTGTAATAAGCGGGATAATGTACAGCTAGCGGGTCATTGTTGTGAAATAACCCCCTTCGCGTCGGGGTGCTGCATCGCCCTGTCAGGGTTTATTTCACAACAATGACTGGCTTGCTGTACATTATTCCTTTCTAAATAGTTTTTAGATAACAATAGTGGTCTATGGCCTAGAGAAACAAGCTAGTTGGATCCATTCATTGTTGGTTTTGGTCTTTTCACAGGATTTCTTAACAGTAAGAAATACAGAAATTATCACCAGACTTATCATGATATATTACATGTGGGACAGTTGGAGATCAGCTGCAGCTATTATGGTGTTGTGTAGAGTGGTGCAGGAATGAGTCCTAAAACCCATGATTTAGCGTTAGGAGCACTTCTGCTTTCCCTAGCCTCAAAGTCAATGTTTTGTTTTTTAATGGGGTTTTAGTTAGAAGCCTGAACTAAGTTCTGTGTTTAACACAAGCTTAAGAGATTTTAATGTTTTGTTCCAAACAACATAAAATACATCAGTAAATACCCCACTCGTGAATTTTGAAGCTCTTAAAAAAGAGGGTTGCTAACAAGTGGCTAAATGAGACTACTAAACGCCATCTGGCCGAACACTAATCTGCCTTTAGCTGAGTAGTGGTGAGGTGAAGTCATGCGACCGCGGTGTAGTTTGTTTATAGCCTAAAGTTGGCTTTTTACTTCTGGCGATTGCATTTATGCTTCAAAAAACATAGTGTTTATTTGTGAAGATTATTTTACAGAACAAAACATTTAAGTATCATAAACGTTTGTTTGCCACAAAGCTTATTTTCTGCCATGATCCAGAATCCGATGGAAAAATCCCATTGTCTTTTTGTCGAGGTAACCAGTGTGATGATAACTTCCAGGTTGGCCTACAAAAATATGTCATCCCTGCAGCACTCTGTTATTGTGTCTCTTAGTCAACATTTCACCACACAGAGTAATAAGAGTTTCATTTTAACTGAGCATGTGACTTCTCCCCAGAAAACCACAAAATAGGTCTCACTAAAGCAAAATGTGAAACAGTAGTTTGTGTGCAAATGTTACCAATGTGTTTCTCACCTCCCCTTCATGTTATGTTTTATTCATGCTTTATGCACTGTAAGTGTATTTAGTTAATGTTTTACATTTGTTTTCTCATTTGGACGAATACAGGTTAAAATGAAATCACTGATGGCTGCAGTAACTATCCTGCTTTTCCTCCTCCTACGCTTTGTTGTTTGTGCATATGGCTTGCTTTTAAACAGGAACGCAAACTGATGTTATTTGTTCTGTTCTGTACAGCTCCACAGCCTGCCAGTTAATTACAGCGACCTGGTGGTAACAGGGGATGATGAAGGGATATTCGGAGTCGACGCTCAGTTTTTGTACGCTCTAAAACCACTGGACAGAGAGAAACAGCCATCTTACTCTCTGCAGGTAACATATCGTGTTATATCATATCATAGTAGTGATAACAATTTCCCATACATGTCTTAGCTAAAGAATATTTGTTACAAATTAATTAATTCCAAATGCATCAAATTCACATATCAAACATAATTAGTTTTTTATATTCTTACATCATGTGAGGTTCGTGCTCAATAATGTATGAAGAATGAATCACTCTTTAGATCATTAGATTCTCGTGCATGTCGAAACCAGAGTGTTATTCAAAGATACCTACAGACTGTGTGTGTTTGTGTGTGTGTGTGTGTGGTGTGTGTGTGTGTGTGTGTGTGTGTGTGTGTGTGTGTGTATGTGTGTGTCTGTGTAATGCAGGTGTCCTTCAGAGCATCAGAGCACCGTCAGAGCTTCACTGTCGAAGTGTGTGTCATCGACAAGAACGACAATGTGCCCACTTTCATAGAAGAGAGCATGAGAGGCAGCGTACAGCTCGGGCTTCTCAAAGGTACGAGAACCTTGTGAGCTCCTTGAGCACCGTGTTGCACAATCTTATTTAGTCTGCATCACATTTGTCAGTCATGCGACATGAAATACAAAGATTCAATGGAAAACATGCCCAATGTATCCTTGGTAACCGCAATTTACCCTGAACCTCTATATTAGTAGAATCAATGGCGTGGCATACTGGATCAGTTACATTTGGGTTTCACTAAAAAAGACTTTTCTGCAAACTGTCACAAGGCGTAGCAATCACATCGGCTCAGATACAACACCCCAAATGTATTTTATCTGAATTCATTAATTTCTTCTGTTGAAGATAAGTCCATAATAGTAATCTAGTATTCATTCAATAGTATTCATTGGGCCCTTGGAGCAGGCGCAGTAGCGTTTCCTTTAACCCCGCCTCACAGCCGCTTGGCCTCGGGCCCATTCCGGCTCGTTCACATGATCGGCAGCACGAAAATAACTTCGGATTCGGCTATTAGAGCATTTTACAAATTTTAGGACCTAATGATTTAAATAAGGACTATTTAAATGGACTGTTTGTAACTTCTTCCACGTATAAATCATTGCGGGTCGGTGTCCCATGCGCGCTCGCATGTGGCTACGCTGTTCAGACAAGACTCCAACACAAACTACACGGAAGCACCAAAACCGCAAATTTATATCTAGTGAAGCCCGTCTTGCAAAACAGTGTTGGCCGCGGTCAGAGGACACGGGGGAGACCGTAGCTTTGGTCTCCAGGGCCGGAGTCTCTGCTGTACTCTACTCCTCTGCTCCTCTGCCTGTCTGGTTGCATTCACTCACACACCGGATCAGCATTGATTCATGGTGAGACCTTCGTCTGGTCAGCTAACATTATTGCCAAGCAGGTGAAATATAGAGTGATATTGTGGTTTTAGCTGACGTGTGTCGCCTCACTGTTTTGAGCGATGCTCGTTCATGTCTATGTAGAGCGAGCACAAGCATGAGCAACAGGACGCTGACTTTCGTTGACTTAACGGCCACAGGTGTTGCTGTTAACAAGCAATTTCTGATTCTTACAAACAGTCCCTTTAAGTGTTCATACTGGGAAGTTGATTCACCTACAAAAAAAAGTAAGTCCATGGGAAAAAGTCTTTTTGGGCTCAATGGCATCACGTGACGGACCCCGAAGTTGTAATTCCACCGATTGGCCACTATGAAAATTTGCTTCAAAGACCGGCACTCTTCCGGTGGGTTTAGCACCTGAAGGGTCACTTCCTGAAACCAACTTCAAACCATTTAGTAATGGCTTAAGATATTATTGGATAATGTGCAAATCAGGCATTTTATTGCTGTATTATCTTTTAACTTGGGTACCAATTTACTTTTACCTATATACAAAACCAAGCACATACGTCAAATGCTTGTATATCTTTGGTTTTATGTCTCCATGTTCTATCATTTTCTGTATGAATTGAGAAAGTTACTGTGCTTTGAGTTTGTGGTGGAGAGAGACGTCCGTGATACAGGAGGTAATATTTTGACCCTGCACCACCTGTGTCTCTCAGGGATCCCATTCATGCAGGTGGAGGCGCTGGATCGTGATGACCGCAACACCGCCCACGCTGAGCTGCGGTTCAGCCTCATGGAACAGACACCCAGGATTCCCTCCAGCCAAATGTTCTTCATCGACTCCATCACTGGAGAAGTTTCCCTCACGGAGGAAGGTCAGTCCCGATTAGTGACTGTAGGGAAAGTATCAAGTTAGAGTGACACATTGTTTGTCCCCAAAGTGCAGTTGGAGCTCACAATGCTCCAGTTTAGGGTTAACTCGCTGCAACTTCAGACGCCTCTTCATTTCATACACTCAAGAATGCTTTTTATTGCATGTTAGCGATATTTGAACAAGCCATTTAGTTATGGAACCATTAGTCTCGTTTTCATTTTCCATTAGTTCTCACCAACATTGCCACAAATAATAAACACAGTCTAATAACATTTTGCCAATAAGTAACAAGAAATTGCAGTACAGAAATGTTCAAGGTATGTTTGTGGAAGTTTAGAATTACAAAGTTTGTCTACCAGAGAGCACTGACAATTATTTTTCAAATGTAAAGTAACCTGCTCGGTATCAGTGTTGGTCACATTTCTTAAAAAAACAAAAAGCAATAAGGGATTCTAATCAAAAATTTGGTTTGTTGATGTGGTTATGTAAAATAAAAGTGATTATCAGCCGATATATTGTTATCGATATCTGCCTCTACATGCAGTAAATTCCTGTATGCTGGTGCTATTTCTGTAGCTCTGGTATTGCCCTTTGTTACGGCTTGGCAGGAGCTGGATGACTTTCACGCTCGCTGGTCCCTTTCCGGCCCACAGTGCTGCTGCTGCTGCTGCTGGTTTCCACTGAGCTTCAGCAGTGAAAATGGAAAATTACATCCTTGATTTTCTACTTTATTTTCAGGCTAGCCGTAACTGATGGTTATGATTGCCTTCACAGTGGGTTGTTTTTAGTATTTATTTTCCATTTTAACAGGAAATCAAGTGATAAATAGAGCACTCAGGGACATGTTAAATTTAGCCGGAGACATTGTTTGTAATGTCTCAGTAATACAGAGAAAATATAGTCTGTTATAGTTTGTTTCATAAACCATCACATAATTAAATGGTGTTTGTACGCATTTTTCCTTTTTTGTGTCTCTTTAAATGTTTTTTTCCTTTGGTTCCTCATATATTTTGCACACATCATGACATTAAACACTGCACAATATCTTTGTAGATGTGGTTGATTCAGAAATGAAACTGAAATGCTGTTTTTGAATAAATAAGGTATTCTTGTATCTACTGTGACCACCAGGATCCTCTACTCTGGACCCGGAAATGTGCGGCCGTTACAAGCTCTCAGTGATGGTGAAGGACATGGCTGGGAAGTCGAATGCTTTCTTCACCACCCGCACCGTTACCGTCGAGGTGACCGGTAACACCTGGGCATCCCCCGACCCTGTGCGACTCCAGGAGAACCTCCCAGGTCCCTACCCGATCCCCATCTCACAGGTGAGGCAGATCAACATGTGTTCACTCTGAAACACTAATCCACCACTTTGGCACGTACGGGTTTTTACCCATCTGCATTAAAACCACTTTTACTTATTTGATCTTCACCATAAATCATGCAAACAACTCGGGGGGTAAGTGCTGGCTTTATTGTTTATGTACTTCCAAGTGTTATATCATATTACAATAAAACAAACTCTGTCAATAGCCTGGACCGAGTAAAGTGGCATCATATTGCCAGTTGCTGTTTTTAGTGGCTCTTGGGTCCTCCTAAGTGACCAAATACTGAATTATTGATGCCGTTCAAATGCCATGGATCCATTCAGGCTACCTCCTGACTGAGTCACTTTAACTCCAATAATCACTCACTCTCCCACCCACCAAACACCAACACCACCACCACCATCACCAGAACCACCACCCGATGAGGGGTGTCATACAAACCTGATAGCTTAAAGGCAAAATCCACCCTAAAACTTCATGTATTTTAATCTTATTGCACAGCTCACTATAAATATTTAATCTTGACCAACTCAATAGACAGCCATTATTTTTTCATTTTTGGCATACATGTCTACTTAATATCTCAACTATTATGTAACTTTGAAGTCTGCTTTGGCAAAGTCATTGATTGATTCATCAACAAAAAATTAATTAGCAGCTATTTTGAGTCATCTTTCAAGCAAAGATGCCAAACACTCTCTGGTTCAAGCCTCTCAGTTGTGAGGATTTGCTGCTTTTCATTTACATCATTGTAAACTGAATGTCTTTGGGTTTTGAACTGTTTGTTGGACGACATAAGACGCATGAAGACAACATTTTGACTGTGGACAACAATAAACTGTGATAAGCCTGTTTCACTATTTCATGACATTTTATAGACCAAATGAATAACCGATTAATCGAGAAGATAATTCGCCAGATCAGTTGATTAGTGATTGTTAGTTGCAGCCTTATATGCCAATGAAGTTTGTTGAAATTATTAATTGGAACTGAATAACGGAACAGCTACAACAGTAAACAAGGTGATTTTAGAGAATATAGACACATATTCAGATGTAAAGCTGGAAATCCTGTGTTCAAATAAAAAGTTGGATGTAGTCTCTTCATCAAAACAGACTGTAAGCCCAGAGAGTCGACCAACTCCAAAAAGTGTCACCTGGTAATATCTGATCATCAACCAATGCTCTGAGTTCCGGTTAAAAGATATTTTTTTAATTTTTATAGACCTTTTCATTGGCATTATGTTGCTAGGGCAACAGTTCACTTCCTGTCAGCCACTGAATTAACAAAGCATAGTCCAAAATCACATAAAATGCGCTTGTTCAACTTACTTTTGTGTGAATAAACAGTAGTATGTATCTTTTCGGACGCACTGAGCAGTAATTTACGTCGTCACTTCCTGAGAGCCTCCTTGCCGGTTGGAGATGTGTAACCATGGTAACCTGTACCAACCACATATGACCCAAACGACAGTTTGTGAGAATCAAAGTCTGATTTAATTTAAAATATACTGTATATAACGCCTAGCAAAGAGATATCTTATACTTACACTTGAATTGAAGCGTCATCGACGTTACAGAGTTGTCCCTCAACGTCTGTTATGAACATTGTCGTTATAACCGCATTGCATTGTGGGATATTTATGTCAACATAGTGTCCAGCATTGCATACCGTAATATTACACTGGAAATAGTATGCAATTCGCGTACATACGCGACATACTAAAAAAATCTCACACACTATTTTAGCGTACTAAATAAAATACTACTATGGAATTTTGAATGCAACCATAGGCACATTTTCAGATCTAAAGCTGGGAATCCTTTGCTGAAATAAAATTTTGAACGTCTCTCCCTCAAAAAAAGTCTTTAAGCCCAAAGAGTCCAACTCCAAAAAAGGTCACCTGATAATATCTGATCATCAATTAATGCTCTGAGTTCCAATTAAAAGAGATAGTTTTAATGTTTGTAGGAGTTAACACTATTGTTCTACAATTCTGCAGTACTGTAATGTAAATTTAGTTTAAAGGTTCCCCTCAGGTTCTCCTAACATATCACTGTGTCCGTCCCTGGTCTTGTCTAACCTTTTGGTTGTTATAATATTAGCCATATCAGTTACATGTCTATAAATAACTAAAAAGCCTCGAGAGGTTTTGTAACACAAAATCAGCTGGCAGAAAATATACAAATGTACCCCTCCCTGTACTGGGAAATAAAATTAACAACTGTGGAAACAAAGAGGCTTGTAGAGCTGATCTGATGCTGAATTAAATGCATTGTGCGGGTTCTGAGAATCGCTGTGGCGAGTAGGTACATCACACTACCTCCCCCTCCTCCTGTTTTCTCCCACCTCCCCCACACTCGCCCTCAGCCTCTCATCTCTCCTGTTCTAACAGCCCCTTCCACCCACTGAAAACGTGTGGATTCACAAGTGTAGGCACATTTGATTTGATTTTTTTTTCATAGTTTTCAAAGCCCAGTTCAAATCTACAATAAAATCTTTTTGTCTTGTCGGTTTAAAGCCTAATAGCCAACGCTATAGCACACAGCTTGGTGACTTTGAAAAGATAAGTCATTGTCATTATTGTAATATCAGCAAATATCTGTGCTTCTTTATGTAAATGAGAAAGATATTTCACTGAGCAGACTCCCTCAGTGTATCCTCTTTAATTTCTAATGAAAATTGTCTTAAGAGAGTGAGAAATGACCCGTCTACATGAAAACCGTTTAGTTACATCCAGAATCTAAATCACACCAAACTGGATTAGTTTAACATCGATGTTTACATGGGGGAAGCCTCATTTCGCCCACACGGAGTGATTGTACTGCTGTGCTCAGTAGGCGGTGGGACTAACCGCTGTTATATGACACATACTGAGTTGGATCTCATCTCCCCGACTGTCTCGGATAAATGGAGCAATCATGTTCACATCCACTCGTCTGTAACAAATGTTGTCTTTTTTCTTGTGCTGACATCGTCCGTGGTGTGACGACAGCTGCTGAAATCAATCTGCTGCTAAGCGTACTTAATGCATTTCTGCCATCATCTTTAAACTCAAGTTATAAGTCCAGATTGCGGTTGTGATCAACTGATTCTGCAATCAGATCAAAATAAGCTCTGGCTGTAATTTTAAATATGAAATCCAGGCATTTGTTATCGGTGCTTTTTGCATCATTGGGGTTAGGGAGGTTAATTTCAATCTGTTATCTATTGCATGTTTCTGATTGCCTGCCGAAAACTTTGATTATGTAATGCAATCAGTAGAACTACTTGAACTCAGTAATGCAATCTATTGAGACTTTGGAGAGGAAGAGAAGCTTCAGAGCCTGTGAATGAATGAGTCAAGGCTCTTAACTACATTGAATTGTCAGTTTTCACAGTCATATGAAATCTGATTATTTGTTACAGAATTAGTTTGAGCCCCACTAGACCTTCGTCATGGCCCATAATCAGTGTTCAATATTACAACTGATGCTTGTGTCAACATTAGTCATCAGAGGTGATCTCATGTTGGTCTGAGTAACACCAACACTGAAGCTGCTGTGACCAACATTTAATGTTCACAATTGATCACAATAAATCCTAATGTTGATCCCTATCTGCTGTCAATAAGCAACTGTTTGCTAAGTTTTTCGCCAGCTCAACTTAATAAGGTGATAATATGTCAGTGACAGCTTGTTTACACTGCCCCCAAGTAATCAAAACATTTTTTATTAACCTGTTATTGCAGGTTTCAAACCCCATACAGGACAACTCTCTCTTTATTTCAGCCTCTCTAGTACTTTTGTTCTACTACACACTGTAGTTTTATCTGTCACCCGCTAAAGTCAACATCAACTGTTATTGCTAGACTTGATGCTGGTGATCTTACAGGCAATAAAAATGCCTCTGCTCCCTCCAATATATCCAATAGTTACCATGTCAGTATCATATGTTATCTATATACAGTCCATTTTTCGTCAAATAACGACACTTTGTCACGGCTGTCGGCATTCGATACCGCCGCACAATACAACCTTTAGCATTGGTATGACACGCACCAGGCTTTCCATTAACTACAATGTAAACCCTTCCACAGCAATAGTAAACGCTCAGAGAAAGTGCTGTGATGATGTCGTTTAAAGACCGAAAGAGACACACAGGGCGGGCTGGATTGGCCCAACAACAAAAGACTTTCATCCAGGAGGCCGCTGTTTGTGTCCTGTGCGTTAAGTTTCACTTTCACATTACAATCAGCTGTTCATTCGTGTTGTGTTTGTGACGTGTTCAAGTCACAAGTCACATTTCATTGTAAAATCTTAATAATTTTAAACCCAACCTTAATTCACAACATATAGCATGTGTTTACTGCGACTGAAAAGTGACGCCAAGGGGTCTGACAAAGTGTCAGTATGTGACGAGTTGGGATGAAACCGTGTTGCTATATTTTAATGGGCTAATGATTACTTTCATTATCAATCAATCTACAGATTATTTTCTCACATAATTTACTAACTGTTATTTTGAATAAAATGCCCATTGTAATTTTTCAAGTCCAAGGTGGCATATTTAAATCACTTGCTTTTTCCAACTTTTTTTGTGTGTTTTTCCTTTTCTTTAGTGTGTTATATAGTTTATTGTGCATGTAAAAGGTCTGCAAAGTTACACAGCCCAAAGTCCAGCCAAAGGGAGTTACTCTCCCCCACAGAAACACTGTTCCTGAAATGCCTTGATTGAAGTCCCGCCTTTTCTTCTGTAACGTGTTGATGTCACCAAGTAACACATTTGCATAATACCTGCCTAGCGGCTAGTTTGGCACGTCCCCAAAATACAAGTATGCACCTGAAAATAAGCATAATAGGTCCTCTTTAATGACAAAGAAAGGCAGCAAATCTTCACATTTGAGAAGCTGTAACCAGCAGCACTTTGCTTGAAAATGGGCTGAAACGATTATCAAAATAGTTGCGGATTAATTTTCGATTTCAATTAATCAACAAATTGTTCCAGGTGTGATATTTTAGTATTTCCTGATTTTGTGTTTAATGCAGGGCATTGTACTCTTTACTGTAATCCAGCAGCTGATTCCCCTCCAGTCCACAGTGTCTTGGAGAAAAGCACATGTACGCAGAGATGAGGCGCTCTTGAAGCAGCTCAAACACAAGCTATCGGTGGAGACAGAACGTGCTCTGCACACTCAAACACTGACGGAGGCAAAACAGATGACTTCATAGATGTTTTGTGTAGAACTTTATATAGAGCAGTCTGCGATCATTAATCAGCTCTTGAAACACATCTCTTTAAAGTTCTGAGGTCTAGAAACACACCATAACACTGAGAGGCAGCCAGCTGTGTGAAGCGGCTCTGTGTATACAGAAGCATAGTGTTTGGGCGGCCATCTCCAAAACAAGGGGGGAGTGTGTGACAGTGAGTTGAGGAGATACACATGCCCTGGGTGTGCATCAGCTGTGCTGCGGCCGGGCTCCTCTCCTTCTTGGGTGCTGTTTGATGGCTACTAGGGCCCTTTCAGCCCCACTGCACAGCCCTCCGTCAGGGGCTGTAAAGCAGAGTGGAAAATCCCCTTCAGCCTGCATAGTTAGTTTTGGCTGTGCTCTCTGTTCCACATCAGTGTCAGTGCATTCGGTTGGCTCCTTATCATGTAAACAAATGTAGCTTTGCTTTGTACTTATACAATCATGCAGGCCCGGCTGAAGAGCTTTCTGGGTTTATACTGCATGATATAACATTTTTATTGTAAAAACACATTTAAAATGTTCACCACCTTTATATATATTTAAATTTTGTATTTAGAGACCTTTTTGTTGTCTGTGTGTGTGCTTATTTGTGTGTTTATGTAGGTCAAATGGAGTGGAAGTCAGGCTGAGTACAGTCTGGAGGGGGAGTTTCCAGAGATGCTCTTCACCATCAGCAGAGAGGGAGTCATTTATCTCAACGCCCCTCTGGACAGAGAGACACAAGACCAGGTTTGTATAACTGCAAGCTAAACATCTCCAGCACCTAATGATAAATGTCAGTTTACGATTACTGTTTAAAGTGTCAAAACATCAGAGCTGCAGGTTTTACACTGTTCCTGAGAGATCTGATGGCACTAAACCATTTATCATGTTGCTCATTAGAAGAAAACTCCTTATCTTCCCTCATTTTACTTAATTAACAGGACCCTGGTACACGTTATTGCAACAAAGCTGAGCACGGTCTATTTTTAAACCAAACTGAGGTAATTAAGCAAACAACCCAAAACCTGAACATGTTCTGCCTGTGGCAAAAAAAATAATTATTGTGTTATGACAAGGACTATAAAGCTAAAAGCTTCAATTCAAATCTTGTTAATTTTAGTGAAGGATCATCATTTGTCGATAGATTACAAATTTATTTTGTTTGCATTTTGCTCTTGAGGTTTGCATACAACTTAGGCTCCTGAGAGCTTTAAATGGCTTACTAAACACTATATTCTGGCACAAATGCTCAAGTGACCAAAGAACAACACAGAGAGACTGAGCTCCTTCAGTGGATTTAATTAATGATCAAACACATGCTTCTTACACATTGCAATCTGTCTTCTGTAGTGACCATTTAATGGAAAGGTTCAGAAGACATTAGCTGTTTGCTGTTTTGGTGATGGAAAGGTTATAGATGCATACTTACCCTCACTCTAAAAAATGATTGATAATCTGTTGACTTGTTAAAGAGCCCCTAAATGCCAAACGTCTCTTGTCTGAATACAGCTCCATCAATCAGTCTGTATCCTTCATGAGTGATGGTGCTGATGGAGTTTTCTCACATCGTAAGCTCTGTGATCCCACCTGCCAGAGGTGCAGAATGATGAACGTAGAGATGCCTATTCATGCAGGTTGTTTGTCACATCTATTTTGTTCACCAACTTACCCCTATTGCAGGATCCCACTGGTGGACTCAGGTGGGAGTAGGGGGGGCGACCGCCCCTCTTGGTGCCCATAAGGTACCCTTCCAGTAGAGAAAACATGATAAAGTGCCCTCTAGGGTGACCTTCTAGCAGAGAAGGGCAGGTGCGCACCAGTTGACCAGATAACCCTCTGATAAAGTGTACTCTAGGGTGCCCTTCCAGTGGAGAAAATGTGATAAAGTGCCCTCTAGTGTGACTTTCCAGTGGAGAAAGCACAATGAATGCCTTAAAATTGAGAAAACATGATTCAGTGCCATATAGGCTGCCTTACATGCTAGAAAACCACCACTGCAGGATACTATCCCATCATGCGAGTAGTACAAGTGTAGTATATATAGTAGTATAAGTGCCATGAATGTGATGCTCTGCAGGATCTATAGGTCACAATGTAAAGGTACCACACCAGCTGACCAGATAACCTCTAACCACTCTGTTTTTTTGACACTCTGGAGGCAAACATTGTGTTTCTGTTTTTGCCTTGTCAGTTCCAGATCAGCATTGTGGTCGAGCGTCCAGATGGCAGAGAGATTGCCAAGCCTGTGGAGTTGAGGGTGATGGTGGGCGACGCCAATGACAACAGACCCACCTTTCCACAGGCGCAGTACCATACTGTGGTCAAGGAACTGGCTGCTCGAGGTAACTGAGTTTCACTTTTGCTACTCCAACTTGTGTTAGAAAATAGGGTGCAAAACTCTCCTGATTAATCGGTTTACAGAGGGATATTTATTTATTGCATATAATAAATATGTTATAGCATCAATAGTCACAATGTTTCCTTGTAAAAAATACATTGATCAACTGTACTCAAAATACACAACCAAGTTTCAAAACCTTTTTTTAATTTGTAATTACTAGTGAAGAATAATCCTGTGTCACATTTACTCTATAATGGGAATCTTGTTTCACAACAAAGCAGAGGAAACACTGGCTGGAAGAGACGTTGCAGTGATGAAAGAGCTGAGAGTGCCAGATACCTTTTTTGAAAGCAGATTGGGATTTTTGCCAGGACGCGGGGGAAAGCACCCTGGCTCATAAAAAGCACATGGTCTGTTGTGACATATCAAGTCCCGGCATAAAAGCTTTTTTGTTGATGCTTTAATACGCTTGGTTCTGGGAAATGAATTAGACAGGACAATCTGTTAATCTAAATGGAATTACTGAGTGAGGATTAAATGAGAAAGCTATTGTTATATCCTCCCTCCCCCTTATTCCCAGTCAGTGTGCTCTGTGACTGTAAATTAATGCAGAGAGAAAAACACGTCAGGTTCTCTGGCTGTTTTACAGAAACTGTTCTTTTCTGGTTTATGTTTCCTCAGGGGCAGAAATCCTGACAGTGCAGGCAGCCGATAACGACGATCCCAAGACGGACAACGTGCGGATCTTCTACCGTTTAGTCGGACAAATTCCAGAGAGTCCTCGTGCCCTCTTCAGAGTGGACCGTGACTCAGGGGTCATCTCCGTCCAAGCAGACAGTATGGAGGGCACAGCGCCTCAATACACCCTCACCATCACTGCTGAGGATGCCAAAGGTGACTTTGGATTGATGATAAATACACCAACATACCTCATGTTGTGATTTTTCCTTTGCAACCTCTCTAAGCCTGACAAAAAGGCATGAATGTCATTTTACTGTGACTTGCTGCTTTAATTTTATGTACTGGTATTTCCTTTTGCTGCAGTGGGACATTATGTTGGGAGGAATAGAATAATAGACATTTTTTTTAATATCAAATTACTGGAAGTATTGTTTTTATTGATTTCTAGGAAGTGAAAGTCATTGAACTTTTGATTTAAAATACAAACTATTCAGAAACACACACACACACACTACTTACTAAACATATACAAATAAATATAGAAAATATAAATAGATTGCAGATCAGAGTATATATACTTTATATTCTGGAAAAAAAAATGATTCTACCATTTAAAGTATAACAAGCTAATAAGGCAAATGGCAATCTTGCATTATCATTACTATTTATAATACCTAATTGATCTTTGCTATAATCATCTATCTCTGTGGTTCCCAACCTGGGGTCTGGACCCCCCCTAACCACAATAACAAAAAAAATCTATTTTGTCTCTAACACTATTATAGTAAATGAATTAAGTCTTTACAAAAAAAGATAATATTATTCATCTGCATTCGCCTGGTGAATCCATCAAGATGTGATCCCTTATGTTAATGAAGCTGACGATTTCTATCCATTGAAGAAAGTTGATTTAATAAAAAAAAAGGCTAACTCATTTAATACACTGAGTCACTTTATTCAAATTGATGATTTTTTTCGAGGATTTGTAATTTTTTTTAGGGTGATGACGTTGGGGGGCTCAGCTTTTCTTAGATACAAGTAGGGGGGGGCTTCAAGGAAAATAGGTTGGGAACCACTGATGTAGACAAATACGGACACATATTATAGACAGAAACTATAGCTGTCTGGCTCACTTTTGGGGCTGCCACAAATAATAAAGAAAATCTAATTTGTAGAAGAAAACTAAATTAATGAATTATTCCAGTATGATAATAGTACAATAGAAAAGACTTTACAGGCCCAGGTTTCCAGTCACCATCCCTGTTATTAACTGGAGATGGCGTAGACTACATGGCCAATCACATTGTCCATTACATGTCAGTTATAATGAAGAAATAGGCAATCAAGCAATCAAGCAATCAAGCTACAGTCTGTTGTTAGGACATTACGTTAAAGGTGACGATTAAGAGGAGAGAGAGAAAAAACCCAATTATAGTTAACTGTAGGGAGTAACATAATGTACGGATATGTAGAACCATGCAGCTTTGTGGTCGCGTGAGTCAGTAGCCTGGTTGACACTATAACATCCAGGGACATGCATGTATGCTCATTGCCTCTGGGGTGACAGATGATGTCTGCATGACTCATGCATCAGGTTGTGATGGAGGCAAGTCGAGGTACTTGCTGTTCCTTGGGAATGTTTTATTTATTTGTGTGATGGGCTGACCCTGAGTCACTAACAGATGCTGTGATCATGTCCCTGGCAGGTCTAAACAGTTCGTGCACCGTGGTTGTGACGGTGCAGGATGAGAACAACAACCCACCAGTCTTCTCCCAACATGAGGTACGAGAGCACATGTTTAAACAGGCACAGAAACACTGCTGATGAAACGCTCTGCTCAGGACATGATAAACAATACTTTTTGGGAAAAAAGGCAGACCAAACATCACAGGCCATCATAAGTGGCTATTGGACTGCGGACTGTAAATCCGCTCTGCAGGGCACTGATCTAATTTTCCTGGCGGGGAACTAGATATGCCCTCTAATCTCAGGCTTATAGCGACCGCACCATCATGTTATTGGAGGAGTTTTATTCAGTTCTTTGTACTCAAAGTGGACTGTGTTCTTAGTTTAATCTGATAAAGCTTTCTTTGGAGAGTAGCTTCCACTAATTTATCATGACTACACAATACTACTATTACTCAGTGCCATAAACGTGTTAGAAATCGTGTAAGAATCGATGTCGTCACAGCTATTACAGTGTCAGAAATGTTTTCATCAGCTGGTTCTTTATTTTAGAATCTAGACAAGAGAATACTTAACGTGGCTGACGTATTTTTATATTAAAGTGTGTAACATTTCGGGGGATCAATTAGCGGAAATGGAATATAATCAACTATGTTGTCATTATTACACGGCTTTGTTAAATACTCGATTCTGATTGGTCAATCACGGCATTTTACGGTCTGTTATTTCTTTATAACAGATCCTTGCTATGGACACAGTCCTGATCTCGGACTCTGGCTGACTATTTTTGTGTCAAATTATTGATTTCTTAAGTAAGTAGCCATGAAATAAGCGGGATAATGTACAGCGAGCGGGTTATTGTTGCGAAATAAACGCATCAGGGTCCTGCATCGCCCTGTCAGGGTTTATTTGGAACAATGAACCGCTCGTTGTACATTATCCCTTACTTAGTGTATAATCACCTGAATCATTGTGTTTTCGTTAGCTTAGAATGAGCCCTTCATATCTACATAGGGAGCAGGTCCTCTTCACGGAGTCCGCCATGTTGCTCCGCCATGTTTTTACAGTAACACAGAATGGACAAACCAAACACTGGCTCTAGAGAGAGACTTTCATGTTTTTTATGTTACCCGAAGGCCACCGTAGTTCTCCAACACACACACGCCGCAGAGTGCAAAGCCGTAGTACCGCCAGCCGTCGTGTGACTTCCGCTGCTCCTAAAGTATTGTTACTATGGTAAGGATGGCCTCTGAGTGAGGCGAATGGCGTTACCACGGTTTTGCACTCGGTGGCTACCGCAGTCTTGAAAGGCAGGAGTGAGCGGATGGGTACTCAGTTGGTTGTAATCTGCAACCACACCACTAGACGCCACCAAATCCTACAAACTGTACCTTTAAACATACATATTCTGATTGAAAGGTGGCTGTAAAAAGGTGAAGAAAGATGAAGAACAGCAGCTGTGGTCGTCACAGCATATTCATGTTAATTACAATAGATTGCTGACAAGTTAACGGCGGACAAAGGAAAACAAACATCAACAGAAGCTTCTCTGTGGTGATGTTTTCACTGTAGAAAATAAGAAATCAAAATTAACATCCACAGAAATTTCTCGAACTACTCACAGCATAATCTACTTCTCCACTTCTTTTTTACAGACACCTTTGAAGCCTATATGAGCTGAGTCTATACTAGGGCTGGGCAATATATTGATATTATATCGATATCGTGACTAGATATTGTCTTAGATTTTGGATATCGTAATATTGTAATATGGCGTAAGTGTTCTCCTGGTTTTAAAGGCTGCATTAGAGTAAAGGGATGTAATTTCCTGAACTTACCAGACTGTTCTAGCTGTTCTATTATTTGCCTTTACCCACTTAGTTATTTTATCCACATAACTGATGATTATTTATCAAAAATGTCATTGTTTAAATATTTTGTGAAAGCACCAATAGTCAACCCTACAACATTGACATCGAGGTATTTGGTCAAAAATATTGTGATATTTGATTTTTTCCATATTGGCCAGCCCTATTCTATTCCCTCCCAAAATGACTTTGGGTGTTTAAGATAAGCAAAAGTGGGGTCCCCCGGTGGCCTAGAGGTTAAGGCACCGACCACAGCCCAACATCCCAACATCCCTCATTCACTTCTGGCCGGGGACTTGTGCTAAATGTCATTCCCCATCGCTCTCTCCTCTCATTTCCTGTTGTCTCTCTACTTTCAGTTGTCTAATAAAGCCATAACATAGACAAATAATAATAAACAAATATAGCAATTGTGTTAATCCAACAATGCATCCTCATGTATTTTTCATTTAAATATTTGCAATAATAAAACATCTTTGGGAACTACCGCCAATATCTCTGCTGCAGTCACAGGCCCAGCATGAAATGTGACAGTGGTTTCCCTCGTTTTGGCGTAGCTGCTGTTATGAATGAAAAATGTTCTAAAGATAGGCAGTTACAGAAAATCCCCTCACTTTTCACCCACGTGTGCCGGAATAATAGAAGCGAGAAAAGTCATGGGGTTGGGAGTTATACGTGGGAGGGCCGTCATGCTGTGATAATGGGGAAGCAGTTTCTAGCTGTTCTCTCTGTCAGACCACGGTGACACTTAACGGCTGCACACACATTGTGAGCTGTGAGGGAACATTTTATTTTGAGCGAGGAGAGAAAGTACACCATTTAAATTTAAAAGCGAAAATTGACTGTGGAGCTTTGGCAAGAATATCCAGACCAATTACAGGAGACAGTCTTGTTGGATACAGACTCGATAAAAGATTGTGCAATATATTTTTTATATAACATCTGTCGCCATGGTATTCTTTGTGTCCTCGCTCCATCCTATTGATAACTAAATCTTTAAAACATGGCTGAAAGCTCATTTTCAAGCTGTTACAAACAAATGTACCACCACACACACACACACATGCACACAAACAGAGAGGTGGAAAATACTCTTGAGCAGGTCACGCCTGAGAAGTGCAGCTTTTTCCATGGCGATGTGAAGGCAGTGCTATAGAGGGGTGATGTGGGAGGCGAGTGGTGACAGGCCTGGGTTCAGCGACCCTGTGGATGGGGCAGCCAGATCAGAGGCATGGCTGCTTCACTAGAGGACATCTGTGAGTGGCAGATTAAACAGCTGTCTAAACACACAGAGGTGTGTGAATAAAGGGTAAGCTAACACCTGGAGGGCAAGAGGGGGCAAACGTGCACTCTCAAGTACTCACATGTACTGTAGTCACGACTGCACAGTATATTGAAAAGTGGACAGTCAAGTCAGCTGTGACTTTTATTGGCAACTACAACATTTCAACAGCTTTCTGGCCAAATTTACATTAGCATGTTATTGATATAAATATTTAATTGTATTATTTAAAGGTACAGTGTGCAACATTTTGGGGGATCTATTAGCAGAAATGGAATATAGTATTCCAAACTATGTTTTTATTATTGTATAATCACCTGAAACTGAATCATTGTGTTTTCGTTAGCTTAGAGTGAGTCCTTCATATCTACATAGGGAGCGGGTCCTCTTCACTGAGTCCGCCATGTTGCTCTGCCATGTTTCTACAGTAGCCCAGAACGGACAAACCAAACACTGGCTGTAGAGAGAGCCTTTCACATTTCTACGTTACCTGAAGGCCGCCGTAGTTCTCCGACACACTTGTAAAACTGCGGTAATGTGAGCCGCAAAGTGCAAAACTGTGTTACCGCTGTTGCTCCGAGGGGTACTCAGTTGGTTGCAATCTGCAACCACACCATATATGTAAATCCTACACACTGTACCTTTAATATGTAATGAAGTTGTTAATGCAGAGTCAGTTAAAAATAATATGTGTATTGTTCAACTTTAAATCATCCTGCTTCCAGTATATATCTTTGGAACAACTCTTTGATAATTACATTTTGGAGATCTTTGCTAAAAAAAAATGTGTGCATTTTATAGATTAGAAAAGAACATTAGCTGATATTCTCTTATCATAATTTTTCATTCAACATATCAGGATCAATATTGTGCCCAAAATCCGCAGTCGGTCAGTCTCCATAAACAATAAAGTCGTGTTTTATGATAAGAATTAAAAAGGTAGATCAGTGGTTCCCAACCTATTTTCCTTGAGGGGGGGGGGG
>CAKALU010064813.1:54098-67909 GCA_916700995.1 Hozukius guyotensis | reverse complement strand
TCGGGCTCGTGCTTGTGCTCGCTCTACATAGACATGAGCGAGCATCGCTCAAAACAGTGAGGCGACACACGTCAGCTAAAACCACAATATCACTCTATATTTCAGCTGCTTGGCAGTAATGTTTGCTGACCAGACGGAGGTCTCTCCATGAATCACTGCTGATACTGCGTTTGCTTCTCCTGCCTCAGCGCAGGCTTCAGCAGCGGGACTCCGCAGCGAGAAACTCGTCTCCCTCCGCCCGCAGCCGGAGTAAACAGGGAGACACCGGCACCCGGTCGGTAACGAGACAACAACGTTTCTCTCTGCAGAGTCCCGTCACTTCACAAGACACGGAAAACCTCCGTTGGTCTGGAGGAGCTGCGGCATTTATTTCTGCACAAACGTCCACTGTACATTCACTAGATATTCTCAGAGCTAAACTAACTCTTCTGCAGTGTGGAGTGAGCGCGCGTTCACGTCTAGAGGTGGAGCGAGTACGCGAGAACGCGCGCGCTGTCTGAGTGAAGGCAAGCAGGCAGAGGAGCGGGGACGCCGGCCACACGCGAGCGCGCATATGCGAACGCGCATGTGTCCCGACCCAGTACATTTATACGCTTAAAAAGTTACAAACAGTCCCTTTAAGGTAGAGGGACCTGGGGTTCAAATTTATTTTGCATAGCCTTAAACTGTAAGTTACCATACTGATTGGATGAGATAGTCTTTTTTTTTTTACGTGTTAGCACCAGGGTTTTACAGAATACATCTTCTCTCTGCCCCTCTCTGCAGTCTGTAACGTGGACTCCATGTTGTTCTTCCCCTCGGCCTCAGCGGACAATTATGTCACCTTCTTCCAGACTCTCCCCGACCTTCCTGAACTTTCTGTGTGTTTGTGGCTCCGTGTGGACGCCTCACATGTCGGCACACTGCTCTCTTACGCCACAGACGACAACGACAACCAGTTAGTTCTGTATGGACGCAACGCATCCTTCTCTGCTCCTTCCTCATCTTCCTACGCCTCCTCTCCCTCAACCTCCTTGGACTTTGTCATTGGAGACCCTGTCTATCGCCGTCTCCCTGCGTCGTCGCTCCTGGACGCTCGCTGGCACCACCTCTGCGTCCTCTGGTCCTCCATCCAGGGTCGTTTCTGGCACTACAGCGACCGCCGCCTCACCTCCTCGGGCTCCAATTTCAGGAAGGGCTGGGAGATTCCCGGAGGCGGATCAGTGGTGTTGGGGCAGGAGCAGGATACTGTCGGTGGAGGGTTTGACCCCGCAGAGGGTTTTGCTGGGAGGGTGGCGGGGTTCAGGGTGTGGAGCCGGGTGCTGAGCCCTTCGGAGGTGGAAGGGGTGGCAGCTGGAAGAGGCGTGCCCAGAGGGGTGGTGCTTGGCATGGAGGACATAAAGGAGGTACATGGGGAGGTGCAGCAGGTGGCATGTGAATGTTTAGAGCACTGTGTGTGATAAAGTTACAGAGGAGGATTCAAATGAAGAGTTTCATCCTAAAAACATAAGTTTTACAAGGAATGTTAATTTTCTCTTGCTTGCCTCCCTCTTAAAAGGCCAAATAAACTTTTTCTTTCTTTTAGATTTCATTTTTTTTATATTCATTGGATGTACACAAAGCAGTATACTGGATTTAAAGATAGATCAACCAAAACTGGGACTGGTCAGCTATGCAATAATAACCTGAGTTTGAACCAGCAGTCAATCATCAAGTATCAACACTAGAAAGTATCTTGGAATAATACGAGTGTGCTTGTAAATGTGATATTAATGTCCATTACTTTCATGAAAAAAACAATTTTGTAGGGTGGGTATCACCCTGTTTCCAATAGCGGATAGAAACTCTTCAAATCGCGGATTTAATGTTTTATTCTGTATTTGTCACTCATCTGTATCGTCCATTAAACCTCTGAGACCCACATATGTTTTTTAGCTCAGTATAAGCTCACTTTTGAATCAGATTCCTTCTGATCGGTAACAGACATAATAGGTTATATAATAAAACAGCCTATAATTATGATTATTATCCGTGACTAATTTTGTTAAACATTATATAGGTACAGGATGGAGATTAAAGGAGGAGAAAAATACCTTGTTTATCAATGATGCTGCACTTTCTTTCTTACATGTTTGTGGATGTCTTTGAACTTTTTTTAATTGATAGCGACTGTATGACTGTAGGTGGAGATATCTGTGGATCTGTTTTCTTGCCAATAGAAACTTATAATGCTTATTTTTATATGAATAAATTTGGTAAAAATCATCATGCTTTTGTTTTATCCTTTTGCTGGGCAGATACACAAGTTCACTTGTTCCAAATACACCTTTCTCTGACATTTTGACTTGTCAAGCACAGGTGTAACTAATAAGAATCATAACTGCTGCATTGTTGGTTCACTGTACGGCTCACTCAGACACAGGAAATGATACAGATTCATCGTTAATGTTCTTAGTTACATATGTGCTTTTCCTGCTATAACAAGTCATATTGCTGTATGTGTTGTGAGCAGGGTCTGAAATTTACCTTTTTCCTCACCTGCCACTGTGGCAGGTCACTGAACATTTCTACCGGCCACTACATTTTTTTGGCTGCCACTTCTGAAATCGAGGTACAACGCTTTAAAATTGTAAAGACTAGGTCAGTGGTACCAGACCTTAGAATTATGGAATATATCATGTAACCTTAATCCATGACTATATTTGGTAACACTTCATTTTACAGGTTCGCAAATTTCATGGTTATTAGGTGATAATTAGCAAGTAACCTATTTGAAATTTCTTTGGAATTAATGCCAAATTACTCCAATATTTACCTCAAAATGTATCGGAAATTACTTTATTATGAACATAATTGAATAATTATATGCTAAAATAGCATATAATCGTTAAAATAGGGCCCTTAGGCTTGAGAAGCGGCTGCTCTTTATCGGAGGTGGAAAACCAAAACTAATAGAGGACACTTCTGATCAGGCACAAATCTCACTATTGTGTGACTTATTGTCTACACAAATGTAACCTGGTAGCTGATGTAATGATTCAGGGAGTTTTTTAAGAAATTTCAAAGAAGTTATTTGCTAATTATTATCTATTTATCAGCAGACATGGAAATAAAGCATATCAATTAACTTTGTATTCTTTTCCTGGAAATGTATTAAATAAATTACCAGCTATTGAGAAATAGCGGAATATGATTATTAAATAATGTTTATAATAGAGTAATTTTCAATAAATTTATAGGTAAATATTGGGGTAATTTGGCAGTAATTCCAAAGAAATTTCAAATAGGTTACTTATTAATTATCACCTAATTACCATGAAATTTGCGGACCTGTAAAATAAAGTGTTACCATATATTTAATTTAGGCTTTAGAATTGCTTTTTAAAAATAATATTTCTTAATATAAGGAAAACCTGTCTGCCATGGTGGCAGGTGAACTGAAATTTCCACCTGCTACAGCCAACATTTACCCTGTATTTGGCAGGTGGCAGGTGCTAATTTCATTCCCTGGTTGAGAGCAAGTCTGTTAACCTATTATCAAGTTATGAAATTATTCCATTGCTGATAGGATTATATGTGAACACCAGTGATGGATTGTCACTAAGTACAGTAACTCAAGTACAGTACTTGTACTTTCCATTCTATGATACTTCCTTTTCACAGCAGCCATTTTGACATGTAATTTGAGGTGTAACTAATAACATTAATTATGGGGTCCTGTTCCATTTAGGTGTGCCTGGGCCCTGGTATTGTGCATGCATGGTTCACTGGAATGACTGACACTAAATATAATGGAGCCATAATTAATTTGATCAATTACAGTTGTGTTTCCCCTGTAATTCCATGTCAAAAGGACATATTATGTAAGGCTGTTCTAGATTAAACTAGTCAACAGTATATAAAATACTTGGAATTAGCATATTCATATGTATAATATGATATGTATTAGTAACTCACAAACAGTTTCTTTCCCTGGACCATAAGAACACTAAACTCTGTCAAACAGTAAATACCTCATACTTGCGCAATAATTATTTTTTATTCGTGAAATAGCTACACTATTAATACACAGTTTTTAATTGCACTGATCTGGAGAAGCACTCCAAATATATGTGTATCATGTGGGGAACAAATGGGTACTGTGAATGTTGTGAATGTTATGTGTAAAATGGAGAAATTAATGTGTATTGTAGCTATCTGTTTGTTTTTATTTATCTATTTTTAACTGCACTGAGCTGGAGAAGCCTCCAAATTTCGTTGTACCATGTACAATGACAATAAAGCTTTCTATTCTATTATATTCTATAATACTGTAAAAAGCAATTTTCCTGGATTATGAAAAGGCCTATTTTACTTTTGATACTAATAATTCAATACTTTTTATATTACTACTTTTCCTTAAAGGGACTGTTTGTAACTTTTTACACATATAAATCTACCGGGTCGGTTTCCCAAGCGCGCTCGCATATGCGCACTCGCGTGTGGCTACGCTGTTCAGACGAGACTCCAACACAAACTACACGGAAGCACCAAAGTTATATCTAGTGAAGCCCGTCTTGCAAAACAGTGTTGGCCGCGGTCGGAGGACGCGGGGGAGACCGTAGCTTTGGTAGCCTCACTGTGTTGAGCGATGCTCGTTCATGTCTATTTAGAGCGAGCACACGCGTGAGCCTGACGCTGACTTCTGTTGACTTAACAGCCACAGGTGTCGCTGTTAACAAGCATTTCTGAATCTTACAAACAGTCCCTTTAAGTATCTGAATACTTTCTCCACCACTGGTGACCATAAACTGTAGGCCTGTTTGTCTTTTCAGCCCATAAACAGTAAAACTACAAGTCCCAGCATGCAACGCGCCTAACGGATCCTTTTTGTCCCTGCGCGGTAGCCCTACAATGCATCACGAGTCACATGAGTGATCATGTGGGCAGCTGAGGGAGAATAACAGAAGAGTTAGCTAGTAAAGCCAGCAAACAACTGCTATTAATGAAATAAATCAGCCACAGTCAGGGCGGCGAGCTACCGGAGGCCAGCATGGCCAACATCACGAAGAAAGTGTCGTGGTCCAGCCGGGCCGACGAGTCCGGAGCCACCGGGGAGACGACCCCGCTGCTCAACGGATCCGAGCAGCCCAGGACCTCCAGACAGGTACGGATAGACTGGAGGAGGCTAACTAGCTACAGCTAGAGCTAGCCTGACCTGATGGTACTCCTGCAGCATAGTGAGAGAAGATGCTGTGTCATGTGTTTATTAACCACTATAAGGTCACGTTGAGTCATGTTTTTAAATGCTGCATGGGTTGTGGATGCTTGTTATGGGTTTTAATGCATTGCAGCCTTCATTTTGGGGTGTTTTCATGTGTTATTGTATGTTTGCAGCATCAGATGCAACAACAAGCTTTGTTTGGGACTGAATGTAAAAATTTGAATTAGTGTTATATAATTTACTTACATGACACAAGCAATTCTATTCAGTTACTTTGAAAATAGTCAGATTACAGAGAGTTTTGATAAGATAGTTCTTCCACAGTTACTTTGCTTATTCACTATTGTATTTTGGAATTGGAAAAGTCAGCCTGATGGTAACATTAATAGATAGATGGATAGATAGATAGATAGATAGATAGATAGTAACTTTATTGATCCCGAGGGAAATTCAAGTTTCCATCATCACAGTTACATAGTGCAAAACATGTTAGTAAAAAGGCAATAAAAAAGTTAGTAGTGCAAAGTACAAAAAAAATATACCAGATATAAAAATACAAGGAGATGAAGAAAACTGTTAAAACTGAATATAGCATTGAGAAGATGCTGTGTCATGTTTTTATATTAACCACTATAAGGTTACGTTGAGTCATGTTTTTAAATGCTGCATGGGTTATGGATGCTTGTAATGGGTTTTTAATGCATTGCAGCCTTCATTTTGGGGTGTGTTTTCATGTGTTATGGTATGTTTGCAGCATCAGATGCAACAACAAGCTTTGTTACAACAAGCTAAATTAGTGTTAAATAATTTACTTACATGACACACGCAGTTCTATTCAGTTACTTTGAAAAATCAGATTACAGAGAGTTTTATAGTAATATAATAATAATAATACATTTATTTATATAGCACTTCTCAAAACAGATGTTACAAAGTGCTTCACAAAACAATAAAAGCAGATAAAAACTGGCATGGCCATTTTCAAAGGGGTCCCTTGACCTCTGACCTCCAGATATGTGAATGAAAATGGGTTCTATGGGTACCCACGAGTCTCCCCTTTACAGACACGCCCACTTTATGCTAATTCCATGCAGTTTGGGGCAAAAACACATGCATTTTTTTTCATGCAGTACAAAAGTGTTATTTTCACCTTTTCAAAAATGGTGTATTTGAATATATCTGCATACTGGGGTCCCTAAACAGTCTTAGAATTGCATAAATTGTGTATCACTGTAAAGCCGAAACTCTTGTGGATCAAGTGAGTCCAATTGTATTCATGCGTAATGACGTTAGTCCCCATGGTAGCCATTTAACATTGTGACTTTTTTTTAACTAAAATTTTATACATATGGTGGTGAGTCTTATTCTATGAGTTTTCCTAAACTTAGATTTTAAAAAAATTGCAAATATCGCCTTGCTTACAGTATCGTAATGTATTGAATCGTTACTAGATTCTTGCCAATACACAGCCCTAGTCATGAACTAGTAGATCTGCTGTCTTTAGACTGAACAAAGTCGTCTGTCCAACTAATATAGAAACACACGGGAAAATCCAACTTCCTTTTTCCTCTAATGCCACCAGGTTAGTCAGTAACTTCTGCACCATCAGGACCAGAGGTGGAAGTAAACTAATTGCCCTTCTTTTTATAATGTACTATAGTTCATTATATCATACATGCGTCTCCTTCTTGGACCCTGTTACTGGATATCAACATCTGTGTGGTGTTAAAACATCAGCCTGCAAAACACACAGCCATATATATATATATATATTTCTGTTGGTGTCTGTGATGTCTGTAGCTGTCTGGAGGAGGCAATATATTTCAGATAGGCAGACTCAGCACGGTGGATTTGGAGGAGGAGATGACATCAGATGAGGTAAAGTCCGAGCCCGAAACGTCATCGCACTCTTTCTCTCTTGTGTCTGTCGCTCCTATCGACCATCACTCCATCAAGACCGTTGGCGGCATTTCTCTGAGACTGTTAAAGTGTAGTTTAGAGATGTTCCGATACCATTTTTTCCTTTCAAATACCGATTCCGATACCTGAACTTGCAGTATTGGCCGATACCGAGTACCGATCCGATACCAGCGTGATAGAAAAATATATAGTTATTATTATTATTATCATTATTATTAAACAGCTGTGACAAACTACCTGCAATCAGTTCTTCTTTGCTTCTCTAAATCAGTAGTTGCCAGTTGCAGCTGTGATACATCCAGGGAGACAGCACAGTGAAGGCTACTGTTTTGGAGCGGCGAAGAATTGATTTACGGTTAAACAAGGTGATTTTTTTCGGGGTGAATAAATTATGGTATCGGATCAGTGACTGGCGTACGTGGCGATACCCAATCCCGAATTTTGGGCAGTATCGGATGCATTTCCGATATTGGTATCAGTATCGGAACAACTCTAGTGTAGTTAGTCAGTAATGATAAAATACTATGATCAACTATTATGTCTTAAAATGACAAAAACAATAACAAGCGGCATGTTGGGGGGCATTTTCAGTAGACTTCATGTGATTCAGCCTCGTGCTCAGGCTGAGGTTGTGTTACACATGGAACTTTAAGACCTGATTTGTGAGATGCAGTTTGAGATCAAATTGAGGGTTCAGACATTATTGTGTTTAATCTCAGTTGCTGAAACGGCTTAACCCCTAATGTGAGAAATCTGACACAGAAATTACCTGCTACTGCAACGGGGACAGACTGACTCATCCAGACACGTGCTTGGAAACTGTCTGAAGGTTTCCACTGTGATGCATCGCTAATGATGAATTGATGCAGGCCATGTGCTCAACCCTGACCGCTCAACCATTCAGTATTTTGTTTTCAGAAACTGATTGATCCCTCACACTGGTAACTGATGAAAAAAAAAAAACAGAAGAAGAAAAAGTAGAGAGCAACGGACAGTTTAGCCAAGAAGACCTCATCAAAACCCTCCTGCTGTAAATGTGAAGCAAAAGACGTGGGAATTAGCTTATACCAGTCAGGTTTAATCAAGTTTATTAGCACAGATGGAGTAAGATCAATCAGACAAATAAAAACTCCCATAAATGCCCCCCAAAAAAATCACAATAAGTCGGTTAAAGACCAGTACAGGACCATACGACTGATGCTTGAGGCTATTTTGCTGTCGCTTAGCTTGACAGGACATCACATCCTTTTCCTTCCGTGACCGAAACCATCAGATTCAGCTCTGTTTGCACTGCCTGATGGGAATGTGATGCCATGCATGTGATCGTTTGCATGCTTGTTGTATGCTGCTGTAAACAAAAGTTTTGTTTACAGTATTTTGGTCTGCTTATGTGAATGTCAGTTATCTCATGTAGTTGCTTTGTTTGCTGCTGATTGTGTGGCTGCACAGACGGGCCACGGCTGTGTGACAGAGGCCCACTTCACATTGCATGTAAATGTGAAATGGAGTACTGTTGAATTGCCTGTAGCTGGCTTGTATGCATCTTCCATCTGCGTCATTATCAATGCTCTAGTAGATACTGGAGATTAGATAAAGTCTGTCAAACCCGTCCTCTCTTTTCTTTTTAAAGTGACTTTTGAGATAAAAACAAATGGCTTTCTTGTGTTGTCTCAAATACTTGTGAAATGCTGCTATTGTATTCAAAATGTTTCCTCTGATGTCAGTAATTTAGTTCCCAGCTCCTTGCAGTCCCTCACATGATTCAACAGGGCCCCGTTTCAGAAAGCAGGTTTAACAAACTCTGAGTCTAAGCCTGAACTCTGAGTTGACTAATCCTGAGGTGGGAAACTGATCGGAGTCAGATCAATCAACTCTGCGTAGGTTGAACCTGAACATAAAAAGCCATCATTAATGGTGGAGCTCTGATACTACGATTCACCATGGCAACAGGTAAATAGAAGGCAGCGCCTCCATTTTAATCCAGTCGATGTTGAGATATTAATGCATGCACAAATAGTTAGAGCGGGGAAAAGTGTCAATAACACAATGTTTATTTAGTATTGTCCATTAATTCATCGTTTACTAAACATACATTTCCTTAATGGAAGATAAAGTGGTGGAATCTGACTGTATATTAGGCTTTGTATTTTAAATATATTAGTTCAGTTTTAATCTGACTGGGACAAAACACAGGGGCAAGCAACTAAAGATGAAAAATATAGTTGAAGATCTAAAATGTATATAGAGAAAATACATAGAGAAATGATTGTTAGCTCATAATCTGATCCAGTAATAATGTGTTTGGTGATTTTGATTAAAATACAGTAGATTTTTAAATTGTAGACATCTATTTGGATCTTGGCTCAACAACATTCAGTGGCTTTATTTCAGATACTTCAACAAATGCAGTCAATTTAAACACTGAAATGCTGTTAAAACACGTTCAGACTATACGCAGCCTATTAAAAAAAATCACTTTCAAACTACATTCTGCAGCTGCATCACAATCCTGCTCACTCAGAAATATTAACAAACAATCTTCAATATTATAGGAATCAGTGCGACCAATCACATCATGCGTGATGGAGATCATTATTCATTGATCCTATGTGTCTAAACTTCATACAGATTTTTACTATTTAAACTGAGATTACACATTATGTGTATGTTCCACTGTGTGGAAGTGACTGGGATCATTCTTTTATGTGTAAGGACACATCAGGCTTGACTTAAACATTGCTTTCCTAACTTTGTAAAACAAAATATAACATATAAATACATAGATATAAATTTACTAAATTGTCATTTATTATTAAAATAATAAATCGTACACCAGCAACTTGGTAAAAAAAAATCTTCAAAATTATAAGGGAATTACAGTTCAAGTGTAAACCTTTTTAATGCAGCAACAAATTGGTCAAAACTTAAACAGGAATCAAAATTTCAGTATATAATGTACATAGTATATAAACATAGAATCGAATTGAATAAATCGACCTCATTGTCATCGATACCCGATCCAGCTATTTGAGTCGGTATCAGCCCGATATCCAATCCGGTATCGGTGCATCCCTAGTTATGTGCAATAAACATTTTAGTGGAACGGCTCTAACAAACTGACAGCTGTCTTGTGTGCACAGAGTCACAGTGTTATAATAAAAGGACATGCAGAAGTTTTATTCTGAGCTGAGGCTGACTTGATGCTGTGTAATATTTGAATGTTCAAAGAAATGACTGACAGCATATAAAAGCGGTAGCTTAACTAATATCTGACATACAGTAAACCTTCAATACACGCTTTGATACGGACTGAATGAAGGAGGGAATAAAACCGCGCGTCTGGCTCTGTAAGAGGGAGGAGACCGAGAAAAGCTCAGGGTTTGTTGAAGAAAACCTGCCAGTGAGCAGGTTAGGTTCACAGAGACAGTTACCATGGTAACTGACCCAGAGTTTCCCTCATCTCATGGTTAACTAACTCAGTCTTCACTAATCCTGCTTTCTGAAACAAGGCCCCGGTCAGAGGTTATAGGTCCGTGTTGGTGTGGTGATCTCTGTTTTTTTGTGTGTTTTTCCCTGCAGGACTCTCTTAGGGGGCGGCCTAAAGAGATCCCTCATAATGAGAAGCTGCTGTCACTTAAATTTGAGGTAAAACTGCCCTCTCGTCAAACACTGATGCTGATTATTGTGTGACTCTAGAAACCCCAGATTACATTGGACAAGATTGTTTTAAATTAAAGCCTCATGTGTATGTGTAGGATTTGAAATTTGATGACACCTTATAGGACTTTAAAAGGCAGGTAAGGCTAAATAAAGGAAGCAATGAAAACAGTAAAAGTCAGTAACACAGGTTTAGAAAATACACTTGAGGCCATGAAACTTTAACAACATCTTGGGCCAACAAAGAGGGCAATAATCTCCTTAAGCAAGCTGGAAACTGGCAGCAGTTGATAAAATCAGCTTTGTATTAACATGCTTTTGGTTTGCTATGAACTTGCTGACATTGATCCAAAAAAGTATACGCACACACATTTTCCAGATCTGTGTTTCTCATGAAGAATAGAAGTAAACATCATCAGCTTTATCTTTATTTGACTGATTTATTGTATTTATTTTGTTATGTTATTGCAGAGTCTGGACTATGATAACATTGAGAACCAGTTGTTTCTGGAGGAGGAGAGGAGGATGAGTTATATGGTAAGTGAAGAGTGGGAATCACCTGAATATATGTTGTACTGCCTTAATATTTCACTGTGTGTGAATTCATGTATTTTCATTTTCTTTTCATCTGCTCTCATCTCTCCTCTGCTGTTTGTTCCATCTCCTGTCCTCCTCTCCATTCCCTCTCTCATCTTGTATTTTTAGGGTTTCCGCTGTCTGGAGATCAGTCGCTGGGTGGTCTGTGGTCTAATCGGCTTTCTGACCGGCCTCATCGCCTGTTTCATAGACATCGTGGTGGAGGAACTGGCTGGGATCAAATACCAAGTGGTCAAAGAGAGTATCCTGAAGCTTTGTACAAGATACACCTAGTCAGACCAACTAGTTAGCTTTACTGCATGAGGATGGTTCACAGAGACACTGCAGTTACTGGAGGAATATATTATTATTTTTAGTATTGCACTGTTTTCCTTTATATGTTCCAAAGTGGGTGATGGTTATTCATCCCATCAGTCATGACTACAGTGGAAAGTGCTTATAGTGATCACGTCTGTCCTGGTCAAATTGAGCAGATCACTATAAGCGGATGATTATTATCATCATCATTAGCACCATTTCTCATGCATTTCTCATTCTAATTGACATTTGTATATTTATTACATGAATACAAAGTAATGAAACGAACCGCTTTGCTATTTACTGGCTCGCTGCCAGTTCTCCTGCCTTTTCCCTCACCGAGGGTGAGACATTGCCGTTTTTGGTCGGCTCTGCAGCGCGAGCATGCATGCAGAACGGCGTCCCTTTGCCGGGGCTCCTCGTTCTCTCGCCCTGTAGCGGCATGGAGGGAGACGGGCGCCGGTCTGCATGAGCTGCCGCAGAGCCGGTTGAGCATTGGCCAAGTTTCACTTTTGGGGCTTTATGTGACCAGGCATTATCGATCCACTTGACATGTATGCTTCCCCCGTGCGCATTCGTTTTTCATTCAGAGAAAATGACTTACTTTTTCTCGCCTTGACTTCAATGTGCACGCAGCATCAGCCTCAGGTATCCAGCTGATAAGTAGACTGTCCGAGAGGCAAAGTATCAAGGTATTAAAGACAAAAAGAAAACAAAACAGTAATTTAATTAACGTCAGTCTAATGTAGTTTTAACATGTTGTCATGCATGAAAAGACCCAAAATGAACACTATAAGCGGACTACTTGATTACTATAAGAGAATTATTTAAACAGTGTTTGTATAGGAATGATTCTGACATTTGGAATGATTCAATCCATGTAATCACTTTAAGCGGTTTCCACTCTATCATCTAAATGGTGTTCATGTCTTCATCCTGCGTCTTAATTAATTTGTTGTTCATAATGGCTACTGAAACATATAAGGCGGCTAAACAGTGTGGCCATGTTTGGCTAATTTCAGCCACGTGCTATAAGGACCTCCCGAGTCTTTCCTTGACCTCTGACCCCTCACAGACATAGAGAAGTTTACAGAGGTGGGCGGCCTGTCGATCTCTCTCATCCTCTGGGCCGTCCTCAACTCTACCTTTGTCATGATGGGGGCCATCATAGTTGCATTTTTTGAGGTAAGACTGGAGGAGATGAGATGTGACATTTTTAGTAATTAGTGTGACTTCTGGTTTGGAATCACAATCTTTATTTCAGTTGTCTTTCTCTTTTGATGACATTACTCAAGTGTGAGAGTGGATTTTTGAAGAAGTGTGTCAGTGACGCATCTGGATTACCAGCCATTCAAACCGATGTGGAAGTGAAAACTAATAAGGCAGCAACATGTCTGTACCAGTTTGATTCCAACAGTGCGTAATACTGAAAATTTGAAAAGATGAATGTGTTTCTGTATTCCTGCCATTCTGGTTAACCCCAGTTTATGAGCTGGTCAGCTGGAAGCGCTGAAGTTTCCTCCTGCAACCACATCAAAAAAGTGGTTCAGTCAAGGTTTTTTTTTTCCCACAGAGTTAGCTATTCATGCAATTTCATGTGAACCAGTGAGAGATTTCATTATGAATATGTAAACTCTGCTGCTATTCTCTGATCACATCCTCAGATATTCCTGCTGTAATCATAAATACTGTAATTCTCTATATTTTCCACCTTTCATCTTTTCCTTCAATATAACTCTCCTTCTCCTTCGTCTCATGCAGCCCATAGCAGCAGGAAGTGGTATTCCTCAGATAAAATGTTACCTAAATGGAGTCAAGATTCCCAGGGTGGTACGACTCAAGGTAAACACACACACATACAAACACATCAATGGATGTACTTGAACAACTGTTTTTTTAACAGGAGAGACTTTCATATCCTTAACATGTTGTGTGTTTGTCCTCCACAGACACTGGTGGTGAAAGTGATTGGTGTTATCTGCTCAGTGGTTGGTGGTCTTGCTGTTGGAAAGGTAAACATTAACCCTCAGCGACTGCCCTCAATGCAGATTCAAAAGGCTTAATTGTGCAAAAAGGCTGCTGTTAAGGGTCGACTACAGTCACCTGAGCTAGATACACGACAAAGACTACACATGATGGACACATGTTAAATTACATT
>CAKALU010064813.1:36371-52832 GCA_916700995.1 Hozukius guyotensis | reverse complement strand
GGCTGCTGTTAAGGGTCGACTACAGTCACCTGAGCTAGATACACGACAAAGACTACACATGATGGACACATGTTGAATTACATGAGATGTTTGCAAAACACTGTACCGTGTTTTTTCATTGTTGAAAATGTGGGATTTCGCTTTTGATTTAGATAATTTCCATTCAAAGTCGTATGGATTGACTTTGTAAATGAATGCCAAGTCCTGCCAAGAATTCCCTCTCATACCTGTCCTTTTGTTTACCCACAATTCCTCAGGAAGGGCCCATGATTCACTCCGGTGCTGTTGTAGCTGCAGGGGTCTCACAGGGCAGGAGCACCTCGTTAAAGAGAGACTTCAAGGTCAGTGTGTGTAGTGAGTTTCTATCTGTGTGTGTGTGTCTCTGGCTACTCAACAGAAGGAAGTATATTGGATTACAATCATATTTTTATGCCCCTGCGCAGCCGTCGCCAGAGGCATCATGTTTTCGTGTTGTCCGTCCGTCACATTCTTGTGATAACGATATCTCAGGAACGCCTGGATGGAATTTCTTCACATTCGGCACAAATATCCACTTGAATTCAAGTATGAACTGATTAGATTTGGTGGTCAGAGGTCACTGTGACTTCACAAAACAAGTTCTTTGACCATAACTCAAGAATTCATATGTTAATTATGACAATTTCACAAATGTCTAACATAGGGCTGACATGTTTCCAAGCTTCAACGCTTCGACCATTGCCTTAGTAATCGACCTCCGAATCAGTATAAGTATGTAATAATAATATATAAATCACAAAATAGCCCATGAAATAAGGAATAATCCCACAACATTACTCATATTCAACATGAATTATTATTAGTTATCCTCAGATGGATATCGCTGTTTGTTGTGTGTAGAGGTGCGTGTGTGTACAGTAGTGAGGCAGCGACACTGTCCCGGGCACTGAAACGGGGGAGATGGAGACAGACAGAAGAACATGTCAGCCTGCTGCATTGCGCCCCGCCGCAAAGCTTCAAATGCCTTTTAATATTTCTCACCAAAGCTTCGAAGCCCAAAAACTGGAATTTGGGACAGCCCTAGTACCCATAGAACCAATTTTCATTCACATATCTTGAGGTCAGAGGTCAAGGGACCCCTTTGAAAATGGCCGTGACAGTTTTTCCTTGCCAAAATTTAGCGTAAGTTTGGAGCGTTATTTAGCCAATCCAATGGATTCTTTAGGTTTTCTAGTTTCATGTGATGCCAGTATCTTCGCTGTAGCTTGAAAACTGAGCTCGCTACAACCTAAAAATTGCAAGTTGCATTAATGCTTTAAAGAAATTGGTGGCATTGAAACAAATTTGCGTTAACACGTTATTATCGCGTTAACTTTGACAGCCTTAGTATATATTATTGATATGTTATAAAAATGTGAACGGTTAGAGTGCATTTGTGAATAAAATAATGTATAACTATTAATAAGTGTGTGATTGTGTTTGTAGATCTTTGAATACTTCCGGAGAGACACGGAAAAAAGGGACTTTGTGTCTGCTGGAGCTGCTGCCGGAGTTTCAGCTGCTTTTGGAGCACCAGTCGGTAAAAAACCACAACAACCTCACCAGAGCTCAGCATCAACATGTGCTTTGTTATTAATCTGCCTCATTGGGCAGTTTAGCTGCTATAAAGCCAACAGTCCAACCAATATGGCTGCGTGCTCAGACTAAAGACAAAGAAACCTGTTAAGGAAACGGGGCCAAAAAGGGCCCACGGTGGTATTAAAAAGTCTTAAATTTAATTTGCAAAACTCTTAAATATTTTCTCTTGCCTGTTGTAGGCATTAATGATAGTTATAAAATGTTTTGGGATCGTATCGTGTGCAGTCAGGAGACATCTGTAAACAAATAATTGGATTAGCTAGCTACAGCTCATTGACTCATAATGGAGGTCTGGGTTAATGCCGCTTATCCAGTTTGAGGTCACATTGCTTTCATTCATTTTATCGTCAGAAATGATAAATATAATGCTAGGAAGTATTGGAGAAAATGTGATTGTAATAATAAATAATTGTAGGCTGTATTATCCCCACTGGTTTTCCATCGTACTTTGGATGGTATGATCATCAAACATGTATTAAATTGCATTCCATTGTGGTCTTAAAAAGTCTTAAATTTAATTTTGTAAACACTGCAGAAACCCAGTTATCACCTGACATACCTGAACTGAACTGTTGATGCTTGTTGTGATTGTAAAGCTGCCTTGTACATACAGAGACTGGATGCTTCACAGACCGTGTCTCAGTCTGCTATGTGTTACCGTCATGTGAAAAGAGTGCTTGAAATTTACCTTATGTGAATCCAGTAAATGATCAGCTCGTACTGTGCACTTATCACTCAACAGCTGGCATGGATACTCATCTTCTGACGTGTCATAAGTGGATCAGATGGATAATTAAATTAAAATGCTGCTGTGGTTCTTGACTGTAATTTTATTTCTTTGGTCGACAGGCGGCGTTCTGTTCTCTCTAGAGGAGGGAGCTTCTTTCTGGAACCAGATGCTGACGTGGAGGATAGTAAGTCCCATTGTCCTACATATGCCCCCTATCATAAACTCATTATTAACGATCATGTGATGTTGTCAAGTAAATCAAATCAAGAAGTTTGTATCCAGAATACTGACAGAAGAGAGGAGGAGGAAGATTAAAGTGGAATGTTGATGCAAGAGGATATCAAATGTTGTCTTTAAAGGGGAAAAAAACTTTTTCTGTGGATGTCCAATCCACATTTCTTGATGTTAAATTTAGTCAATTGAAGCAATAAATTCCTCAGTGTGAGCTACTGTATATTGACTGAGAAAGCTGAGTTCTCCCGCTCGCGTAGCCGTTCCGGCAGTGCCTATATGTACCAGGATGCATTGTACGCGAGGTTTTGACGCCCAGAGGGTCCAAGCCCCCAGGAAGAGTGCCGGTTCATATTCTCTTGCATGGCTAATGCAGCCGCAGCCTCGGCCTCTCCCCGCTGAATTTCTTTGGCCGCATTCTCTGGCTCGAATAAATACAGCTGAATATCTGAGTCAGCCAAGACACTGTAAAATGTACCCTAGTCCATAACATCCTATGCACTCATATTTTGGGATGCCATTTTAACTGTTGGAAACGTAACCTGTTTGCAATACAAGCGAAGAGAACAAGGAAGTTCTGTTTTTTTGTTTTGTTTTTTACTTTATTTACTCAATGGAACTGGGACTGTCAATGAATATTATAAATTAAAATCTATTTTCGAATAGTAAAAAAAACAAACAGATATTCGAATCAAGCGGCAACCTCTGCTACTCAGGAATGAAGCCAACACAGAAATGTCAAAAACTGCAGTTCTTTGAATGACGACTTGAGGCTGGGTCAAAAAGCGAGTCAATCCCCATAGACCCCCATGTTAAAATGCTCAACTTTACAGGAGAAACAAACATGTTTACAGCCTGGTACAAAAAATGTTTTTTGTCTCTATAGTTAATATCCTCGTTCATGACAACTGTATGGGTGGTGAATTTTATATAACTCACACGTTTAAATTATATTAAGGCTTAAAGTTAGGCATAATGAGGGTGTGGTGGCTTTGAGTGATAGATGGATGCCGTACAAGGTCACTAGCTCTGCTCTGCTGCCTCACCCGGGCCGCCTCAGCTCCACCCACGACTCACCTCTTTGCCCATTTTTTTATTTGTCTGGAGTTCGGCTGTGTTGTCACTGCCAAGGTGGCGATGGCTGGAGCCACCCGCTTTGAGTTTCACAACGGCTCTTCAGAAACCTGTGGGTGACATCAAGGAGACTACGTCCATATTTTATACAGTCTGTGATTTGAATATGAAAATGAATATTTGATTTTGAAAAAAAACGGCACTACTGTGGGCTGAATGATAGGAGGGCAGTCACACAACGTCACTTTCATGAATTGAAAATTAAATATAATATTTGGTCATGTTGAAGGAAGAATAATTCAACAACAGATTATTTGGAAGGAAGAGCTGGAAAACGTTGCTGGGGAGAGGGATGTCTGGAATTCCCTGGTAAGCCTGCTGCCCCGAACGGCCCCGGATAAGTGTAAGAAAATGGGTGGATGGATGGATGGATGGATTATTCGAATAGTTCGAACCTATGTGTTTTTTTGTTTTTAGAACGAATATTCAAACGCCATTTTTAGCCAATTTTGACAGCCCGAAAGGAACTGACGGCGCTGGATGCAGGAAGAACAACAGATTTTGGGTCAATATTGCACGCACTGAGGAATTTGTTGCTTCAATCGAATACATTTACCATCAAGACTGATTGGACATCCACATAAAAGGTGTTCCCTCTAATTGTTGTGTTTTGTGTATCTTTCCCTCCTTTTTTTCACTTTCTCATCATCCCCCTCTTTCTTTCTCCCCTACAGTTCTTTGCCTCCATGATCTCCACCTTCACCTTGAACTTCTTCCTCAGTATCTATAACAACAATCCAGGAGACCTTTCTAACCCGGGTCTCATCAACTTTGGGCGCTTTGAGAGCGATGTGAGTAACGTATATCATACATTGTGTATTTTTCCAGCTTTATGTTGTTTGTTAGTCAGTGTAAAAGATGACACGATGTGCTTTTGTCCTTTTTCAGAGTGTGGCCTATAACCTCTATGAGATTCCCTTGTTCATCGCTATGGGAGCTATAGGTAAAAACTCCTTTATGTGTCTGTAAATATGTTTGATTCTTTCGCAGGGTGAACTTGACTCTTGTATGACTGGGTGGAGGCCATGAATAATATAATAATAAGAAGAAGAAGAACAGTTATTTGATTCTGTTAGTGTTTGAAAATCTGACAGCCTGTGTGTATATTTCCTGTCTTTCATCGCTGTCCTGTGCAGGTGGATTGCTGGGAGCTCTGTTCAACGTGCTCAACTACTGGCTGACCATCTTCAGGATCAGGTAAGGTTTAGAAAGGCATCACAGGAATAAAAGTACAAAACAAATTGTCTCCACCTTAGGGAAGAAAGTTTCAACAAAGGGTCAGGTGACGTCTGATGAATTGTTTTGTTTGTGTAGTGTGCCAAGAAAAACACCTGGTAGCATTTAAGCTTTGCTCTCGCCTGTCAAAGACAGGGTGGGGTGCACAATAAGGGAAGTCTTCTCATGAGCATTTGAAACAGTTTCTCAGCGTCTTGTGATTGAAGTGTTTTAAAATAGTCACACAGAGTCAGAACAAATGTAATCACTGGGAGGAGACTTCTGCCAAGAAACCTGTGGTTCCTGCTTCCTTGTCTGGAGCTGGATGGTACATATTGTGCAGTTTGTTTGTGAGTTGGTAGATTATAATGCAAGTGCATAATAATTACAATCTGACTGGTCAGAAAAATTAAAAAACAGCATTAGATGTTCTGTCCTAATATTATTATTGTTGCAAAGTTTGCTTTTTGCCTATACAGAACTACTAGTAAAACAAAAATAGTCTTTTCTGGAACAGGGATCACATTTTCTGTATTTAAGTTTGGTTTAAGCAAACTTGAGGTTGTTCCTGATTATGTGTATTTAGGTACGACATTAAATTACAATATGATGAAGTCTATTTAAAAAGCTACATTTACTATGATAAGTAAAACTTGTAGATGGAGATACCCGTTGACATCACATTTGAGTTATTTTATCAGATGATGGTGCCAGTATGGAGTCATGTACTGTATATAGTTTTCATAAATTAGAACATATATGTAAATGTATACCAGGGGCAGTCGAACAATAATAAGGGCACAGCAGTCAGTAAGGCAAGGCGAGTTTATTTATATAGCACATTTCAGCTACAAGGCAATTCAAAGCGCTTTACATAAAACATAAAACATCAGAAACACGTTATAAAAGATAAAATAATAATAATAATAATAACATAAAATAAAAAATAAGATTAAATAGAATATAAAGAATGCATAACATAAGATACAAAATAAAACCGACTTAAAAATAATAATAATAATGCATAATTTGTAAAACACTTTTAAGACAAAAAGAATAGAAATAAAAACAAGCTAAATAGAATAAGACAGGTATAAAATACAAGAATAAAGGTTACAGAGCAGAGTAAGAAATTGATTGTTTAATAATACAATAAAAATGAATCTCAGACAACAACACAATCAACAAAGGGACAGTATAAAATGAAAATAAAATGAAAAAAAAACAGAAGTGAAAATATTGCTGTATTGATTTGCTATGGACTTATATAATGTTTCTCAAAAATAAATCAGAATCAGAAACTGGACTTGTCAGATTAAAGAACCATTGATTTAATGAAGAAACCTTTACCATTTCTGTACATACTTGAGAACTAGAGCAAATATTTAATACAAAATGCTGAAATTTGTAAACAAGTACAAACAAGTAAAGATAAGCTACAAAGAGCTTAATATTAAAAATAAATAGGGCTGTCAAAGTTAACGCGATATTAATGTGTCAGGAGCTCGAGTGAAGATACTGGCATCATATGAAACTAGAAAAACATAAGGAATCCAGTGGAACCAACCATGTTATGTTCGCTTGTCAGGAAGGAGGCTAAATAACACTCAAACCCTATGCCAACTTAAAATAAGATATCATACACTTGGTTTGCTTTTAATATGTGTGAGAGTGGTAAATTGCTTTCAAAGTGGGTACATAACTGTTACTCTGTTTAAAGTATGATTATGGAAATACAGTATTAACCCACAAGGGATAAAACCTAAAGATTCAAGGATCCACTGGGTTTGCATAATAGTGACCCGTTAGTTTGTGAAAAATACATCAACTTGCTCAGCTGTGTGAGTAAAATAAATATGGCTTAATTTAGTAGTTGTAGCCATAATTTGACAATTTCAGAATAGATATTTATATGATTTATGTGACAAGGCTATGTACTCGATGTGACCAGTTACTAAAACTAATCTAATGAAATTTATCATCTTGTTAGAAACTCTGGTTTACATAAATATGTTAATGTTGAGTCGGGTGCATACGTAAGGGATAATGTACAGCAAGCCGGTCATTGTTGTGAAAGAATCCCAGACAGGGCGATGCTGCAGAGTCCGACATCAGAGCTGCACCCATAGCAACGGTCTGTTATACATAGCAACGGTCTGCTGTACAGAAAATACAGACGGCAGAACGCTGTGATTGACCAATCAGAATCGAGTATTCAACACAGCCGTGTAATAAAAAGTCTTTATTAAACAAAGACTACAGGGCAATAGGGTTAAAACTAAAACTTCTGTTTTTGTGTAACTTTGTTCAGCAGAACTGGCATTAAAATAAAATGACATTCATTTCCTATATTTTTATATTCAGTACATGTCTGAGCAGTGCTGCTTCTAAAAATGCTCCTCTGTCATCCGACACAGAGTGTGCATAAGGATAAAGTCTTTATTTGTTTCACATTTCAGAAATAACAATAACATCACAGTAATTGGCTTCCACTTGACATTTATAGAGCCACATTGCCTGAAGGCACAAAGAAGCTTTGTTTTCCACTCAGCTGTTTTTCTTGCGTACAGAGTTTCCTCGTCACTTGGGAAAGTCCGTACTGAGGCCAACAGTGCGTCAACAATTTGGAAGTTTCTGGTTAATTAAAGTCATTATGTGTAGGATTTGGTAAATGTCCTACTTACAGGCAGGCTTGGTAATCTTGAGAAACCAGCAAGAGTACGTTAGATTTTAAAACTGATCCGACCTTAAAACCCAGCCCAGTGTTGCCAACTATTTTCCAATGAAAGTAGCTAGCAGCACTAGCTCCAAAAGTCACAAAATCTAGTGAGAAAGTCGCCGATTCGGAAACGTGACAGTCAGTTGCTTCAGTTCTCCCTCCAAAGCCGTTCCCCCAAAATTATCATGTAAGGAATAATGTACAGCGCGCCGGTCATTGTTGCTGCACGTCGGGGTCTCTCATCGCCCTGAAGGGGTTTCTTTCACAACAATGACCCGCTAGCTGTACATTATCCCGCTTATCACACGGCTACTTACTTAAGAAATCAATATTTTGACACAAAAGCGGTCCGCCAGAGTCCAACATCTGAACTGCGCCCATAGCAACAGTCTGCTACACATAGCAACGGTCTGCTATACAGAAATTGCAGAACGCAGAACGCCGTGATTGACCAATTAGAATCGAGTATTCAACGGAGCCGTGTAATAAAATGAACGTAAACAACGAACATGGCTATTGTTAGTATTCACAGCTGTCAAGCTAGCAGCGTGTGGAAGACTCCGGTGACGCGCAATGAGCGCACAGGCAGAGTGCGCATTCTTTGTCAGAGCATTTGATTTATTGCTTGCTGTTGGGATGTAATGACAATTTCAACTAATATAACAAAAAATGTATTTGAACAACACTACCAACCCTACCTTTAAGTGGCATCCTGTTTGCGTGTGTGTTGCAGGTATGTTCATCGCCCTTGTTTACAAGTGATGGAGGCCATGCTGGTTGCTGCAGTGACCGCGTGTGTGTCATTCACCATGATCTACTTCTCCAATGACTGTCAGCCTCTGGGGCCAGAGCACAATGAGGAGTACCCACTGCAGGTGCGCGCACGCACACACACACACACACACACACACACACACACACACACACACACATACACACTCCGACAAACGTCACCTATGTCATGTAATAAAGCTAAAACTAGGAAGTCGTAGTTACATTGTGTCACAAGAACAGTTGATGGGCGTGATTCAGCATCAGACAGACACAAGTGCAGATTAAGATAAGACATGTCCTTCTCACGGTGAATCTTGGTGCTTCCTATTTTGTACCAGACAGAACAGTTTCAGTTCAATAAGCTTTACCACCATTGATGTCGTGAGAACAACACTGCCAAAGGAATCTCAGAAGAGTACAACACTTTTGACATTCATGTTCCTCAGAGGAACTTGGTCCCCGACTTTTTCTTCACCATGAGCTTCACATTTGTGGTATTAAGTGAAATGTCTCAACAACTATTAGATGGATTGCCATGAAATTTGGTGCAGACATTCATGTTCCCCTCAGGATCAATTGTAATTACTTTGGTGATCTCTTGACCTTTCACCTAGCACCATCATCAGGGCAACATTTAAACTAATGACATTCCCATCGTACTTTATGTTTGGAGCTAATGCTAACATGCTAAAATTAGATGGTGAACATAATACATGCTTAACGTCGGCATGTTAGCATTGTTATTGTGAGCATGTTAGCATGCTGATTTAGCATTTAGCTAAAAAGCACCACTGTGACTAAGTGCAACTTTACAGAGCTGCTAGCATGGCTGTACACCCCCCCACCCTGCCGCCTGCACCAGTTAAATAGGTTATCGGTGCATTTGTTCATATGCAGTCAAATGTAGTTGTTGATGGGACAGAGGATTAGGAGACGGCGGAGGCAGAGGCTCCACCAGCCAAGTACCACATACATCTGCTCATGCACTTTCACTTCGCGCAGGGCACGAGCAGATCCGTTTTCTGCTGAGGAAACGGCTCACTTCTCCAATTTGACAAATTTGCCTTTTAAATAGCAAGCGCCAATGTGCAGGTGGATCTGGCTTTTAAAGGGAAGGGGAGATGACACTGTGATTGGTTTGATTCCTGTTCAGCCCAAAACACACCTATCATCAATTAAGAGACTGAATACAACCCCTTTGCCCCTTGCGCTTTACTTTGCGCCCAGATTATGCGCAGCTTAACTAGCAAAAGTGGAGTTGGACCTGAATGCATTTGCGCCATGCACTTTATACCATGTGCTATATAGATCATTAAAATAGGGACCTTAGTCTTGTTCAAATAATAGAGGCAATTCTAGACAGATTTAAAATACAACATCCTGGGTAGCTAGTATTTAAAGTTCGGATTTTTAAGTGTCCTCACCTTTTATTAGACAGATTAGGGAGAGAGGAAATATTAGGTGAGAGATGGGAGTGGCATGTGATGAACAAAAGCTTCAAACTCAGGGCGTCATGTTTACATTTCATGCACTTTGGACTACTGATCCATGACAACACCAAATGTGGTTGGCATACCTTCACTGATCCTTATCATCCTTTGTTTATAATTGCATGTCAGCTGGGAGATAGCATGTTAAAGCTTCAACAAGAACACAAAAACATTTTGTGTCACCTCCTGTTTCTCTAGTTGAGTCACTCTTTTAATTTTCTGTCTCTCTCTCAGTTGTTCTGTGCAGATGGGGAGTATAACTCCATGGCAACGGCCTTCTTCAACACTCCTGAGAGGAGTGTTCGTAGTCTCTTCCACAACCAGCCAGGTAAAGCTGTTTGTGAGGGCAAGCGTGCTAAAAATAATTCTGTACAAACATGTGCACCAGCCATTTCTTCTTTTCATTTTATTTAGCACATAGGCCCAAGTGGAGGGAAACAATAAAACTGGAAACATGAATGTGTTCGCTTAGCATTTCCACCTCTCATCCTTCTCTTTCTTAAAGGAACCTACAATCCGTTAACCCTGGGTTTGTTCACCGTGACGTATTTCTTCCTGGCGTGTTGGACGTACGGCCTGGCGGTGTCTGCTGGAGTCTTCATCCCATCTCTGCTAATAGGAGCAGCCTGGGGCAGACTATTTGGAATACTGCTGGCCTCCATCACCAACAGTGGCTCGGTTAGTTTGTGTGTGTATTACGCTTCGCTCTGTAGGATGATGACGAGAAGACAGCTTTCAGTTCCCACATTTAAAACAGACCATAATATGGTTGAATTAAATTCTAAAGACTTTGCTTTAATGACCTAAATAAGACCATATTTTAAACTGTTTGTAGTTTCTGTCTCATGCCAGTGTGGTTTCTCAAACTTAAGACCGTATTTCTCATAACTCCGGATGCCAACATTGGTATTTGGTTCGACCTTTTAGTGAGTGATGTTGCTTTGTGTGCATTTATTTTCTTTTTGGGTTTCCTAAAGAAGAGAAACATGTTGAAGATAGCAGGTTTTCTACCTGACCCGACCCTATTATCTCAAGGGACTATAACTCCTTTTGTTCTGAAACATCAGTGGCCTCTTCCTGGTTTATGTTGTGAAAAAATTCTGCTGAATGCCTTTAAATACAGATGATTATTAAAGCTTCTCAAAATGAGCGATTTATTGTTGTCAAAATACAATATACAGTACATGCAACACAATGTGGAGAAATCTGTTAAACTTGATAACCTTGATGATAGTAGCTCCTCTAAACGTATCTTCTCTAAACATCGCTGCTGCTCAGTTTCAAGGCTCACTGTGTGTCAGATTGTGAAATTGTGCTAAATTACATGCACAATTTAGCACAATTTCACACTCTGACACAAAGAACAAGTGTCTTGTCCTTACCGTCTTCATGGGTCCAAAAATTCATGCCATAAGACCTGGAAATGTACTACTCGGAACCGAACCGGACCAGACCCATCTATTATTTGAAAGCTGGGACCCAAAACCATTCAGATCCAAGAAACCAGCTTGGACAAACTAAGACATTACATCACATCACAGTTAATATTCACACCTACTCAAATGTTGGTACACAAAAAATTGAAACTATAAAGGGCAACTCTCCCCCCTCCTCAACACAACTGAATATGATATCTGTCACCGTTGCCCTCGCCCAGAAATAAAAATGTAAAAAAATAAATATTTAACTTATAACATTCATGATTAGATCAGGAATCAATTACAAAGTGACAAAATTGTATTCACAACATCTCAATATTCATAATACAAAACTGAGAGGTAAAACATATATTTGAAGTGATTTTTTTAATGAATTGGTGAGAGGTCCTCCCCTTTAACTAAACTAATGTTCAGATGCTGTGACTTACTGTTTGACTTTGCTCTGTGTGTTTTGTTAGATCTGGGCCGACCCTGGTAAATACGCCCTTATTGGAGCTGCAGCTCAGTTAGGTGAGTAATCTTCACCTTGTTGGTGTTATTTTAGTTTTTAGTGCTTCACAGGAAATATGAAATTGTCCAATCACAGTGACACAACCGGTTGAGAGCTATCAATACTCAAGAGTTGTCTTTTTAAATAATCCATATTTTATACATATCTTCTGTTAAATACAGACAAAGACAAAAGACTGATGTTTAGTACCAGTACTGATGCACTGCTCTTCACAGGTGGCATTGTGAGGATGACCCTCAGTTTGACTGTCATCATAATGGAGGCGACAGGAAATGTCACATACGGTCTTCCCATCATGCTCGTCCTCATGACTGCCAAGATAGTAGGAGACTACTTTGTAGAGGTGAGTAAAGAGGAATTGGATAGAGAAAAGAGCCAACTAACTCATAAAACATTCCATAAAACACAATATAGTAGCGTCCCAAATGGGGATGACACGAGAACCGATTCACGAATTCTGAAACCGTGACTAACAGCATCCCAGGGACGATAAAATATGTGTTTGGTACGCAGTAAACTCACTATCGACACATCCTATTTTTTCCCTGATAATGCAACATTGCGAACAACAAATCAACAAGAGTTAGTTAAGGTTAGCTGTTAGCTCCGCGCAGGACTGTGCTGCTTACCGGCTAATGTTAACTAGCTCTCGTTCTGCCGATTTCAACACGGGAGGTGCCATTGATTTACATTATGATGCGTTCAGTAAAAATAAGTATTGGGCGAAGGTAAATTGTAACGTTATCGTGATGTGTTCAAATGTAATCTTGTAAAATGTAGTTTTTGGTGAGAAACTTGAGATGTTTTTTACATCGAAATAAAATATATAATAGAGAGGGAATTATGACCTGTTTAACTTAATAACAAAATCCAGTATGCGTAAGGTAATAAGGGAGTGTATGTTGAAGTACATGGGATTTATTGTTTTACTTTTGTTTTTTTTGTTTTTTACATTGGTATCGAGAATCGTGGAATTTCACTGGTATTCTGGTATTGTGATATCCCCCCCAAATCCATACTAGCAAACTAATTCTCAGCAGGTTTTGAGTATGTACACATTTACACAAGTGACAGATATACTCAGAAACATCAGCATGCATACTAAAAATGTTTAATTTTTGAGTGTGCTGTAAATGACGCAGCTACCTATAGCTGCAAAAAAACCAAATAGCATGTGATGTGAAATAACTCCTGAGAGATCTTGGAAAACAAAAAAATAAATCTTTCGAAATACATTTTTCTTCCTCTTTGTGTAAAGTTTAATCGTCAAAAAGTCACAGTTTGATTGATGTCACACGCGTAGTATAATTTCCTCTTAGTACAAAAGAATAAATTATGTTGATTGCTTGTATAATAACCGTAAAAACGGTATACAACAAAGATAAGTATATAGTGCATACTGTACACAGTTGGGACACAGGCAGAGTCTGTAACCTGTCTCTTCCTTTGTTCAGGGTCTGTATGATATCCACATCAAGCTGCAGAGCGTTCCCTTCCTGCACCCCGAGGCTCCTGCCACCTCCCACTGGTTGACCGCCAGGTAAGATCCTCTCTTTTTGTGATTGGCTGAATGAGAGCCATGTTGATTGAATGATTGTTAGATTATATTCAATTCAATTTGACTTTTGTCCGGTCTCATTCTCTGCTTTCTTATTACTTTTCCTACTCTGTTTGTTTCACCACTGTCCTCCTCACTGTCCCTCCCCGTCTCCCCCACATCCAGAGAGGTGATGAGTTCTCCGGTCACCTGTTTGAACCGGATAGAGAAGGTGGGAGTCATCGTGGACGTCCTTAGCAACACGTCTACCAATCACAACGGCTTCCCAGTCGTCATACAGGGCGCTGCTAGTGAAGAGGTATTGTATGATGGCTTGGGTTCTGTTTTTGGCTGGACCGCAGCAAACAGGAGCTTTATAAACGCAAAAGTCTGTCACTGAGTGAGTGAATTGCTAAGTGATGAAGTTGTGGTCGAAGTGAGTAATCACGTTACACCGTTGGCCGTAGCTCTTTCAAAATGAATTGGCGCGATGAAAATCGCCATGCCAGTTTTTCCTTGCCGAAATTTAGTCTAACTTTGTAGCATTATTTAGCGTTCTTCCCGACATGCCAATGGCCATAGCCAATGGATTTCTTAGGTTTTCTAGTTTCATGTGATACCAGTACCTTCGCTTTAGCTTTAAAACTGAACCAGCTACAGCCTCTGAAAAAGTAAAGTCGGCCGAGCTTCAAAGTGGAAGAGCTTCAATGCGGATAGAAACCATTTTTCTTTCATTAACAACCCCTTTTATTCTTTTGTTCTTCTCTCCCATTCAGCCGGCGAAGCTCTGTGGCCTCATCCTCCGCTCTCAGCTCATTGTTCTTCTCAAGCACAAGGTAACATCAGCGATAGGAAAGAAAAGATGTACATCACTATTGTGAGGATTAAAATGGAGTCGGTCACCGTTTGCTCCCGCTCTGTCCTGGCAGGTGTTTGTGGAGCTGGCCCGGTCCCGGCTGACCCAGAGGAAGCTCCAGCTGAAGGACTTCAGGGACGCCTATCCCCGCTTCCCCCCGATCCAGAGCATCCACGTCTCCCAGGACGAGAGGGAGTGCATGATGGACCTCACTGAGTTCATGAATGCAACGCCTTACACCGTACCACAGGTAACACACACACACAAACTCTGGTAGGATTTATTCAATCTTATGTTATCTTTGTGTTCCTGTCAAGAGGTTTGTGAAAAAGTTGTGTATAAATGAATGAAGCTTAAATAAAATGAGGGGGTTTGTTTGCAGGAAACTTCTCTGCCTCGTGTGTTTAAGCTGTTCAGAGCGCTGGGACTCAGACACCTGGTGGTAGCGGATGGTGAGAACAGGGTAAGAGAGTGTGTTTCTGTGTCTATCCCTGAATGTCTGTTTCAGCCTTCACAAGAACTTCTCTTTATGTATTAAAGTAACATTTCATGATCACGTTCGTAAAGTGCTGCAGGAATGAGTCCTAAAACCTGGACATGAGTTAGCATTTTAGCACTTCCGGTTCCTTTGTCTGGAAGTCAATGAGTTTTTAGTTAGATGACCTAAATAAGGTCTGTGCTTAACACGAGCTTAAAGGTGCTATTGATAACATTGATAACATTCAGCCACGAGATGTCTAATTCTCCCTCCCCCGTTCCATTGCATTCACTTCACAACAAGTCGTTGCCAGGCACTTACCATCAATCTCAGCCATTTATCTGTTTTTTCCACACTAACTGATGACCCAGTGATACCACGTGACGCCAACGTCGTTTTTACGATTGGCTCACAAACCTTGTTAGAAGTGGGAACCAAACGACCAATATCTTCCACCGAGATAAACAAAACATTCACTTTGGACCCTCCAAAATGTTTAAAATGATTAATTCACAATCATAATAAATTTTCGGGAGATTTTTGCCATTTGTTTTTATGACATAAAATACATCAGTAAATATCTCACTTGTGAATTTTGAAGCCTTTACGTGTCTTAAAAAAGGCGGTGGCTAAATGAGACTATTAAACGCCATCATGCCGATACTAGTCCGGTGACGGGAAGTCATGCGACCGTGGTGTAGTTCGTTTATAGCCTAACGTTAGCTTTTTACTTCTGGCGATTGCATTCGCTTTAAAAATAATAAAAGTGGAGATTATCTTGCTGAACAAAACGTGTAAGTATCATAAACGTTTGTTTGCCACAGAGCTTATTTTCTTCAATAATCCAAAACCCAATGGAAAAATCACATTGGCTATTTGTCGAGTGAACCAGGGCGATGCTAACTTCCTGGTTGGCCTACAAAAATACATCATCCCTGCTGCACTCTATTGTTACTGAATACCATAATGATGACGATTGTTCTGACATCACATTTTTGGTTTGTGACCCTCCGCAGGTGGTTGGACTGGTGACCAGGAAGGACTTGGCCAGATATCACCTGGGCAAACACGGACTGGAGGAGCTTCCGCTGGCCCAGACATAGTACACACACACAAACACAAATCTATGAACTATGACCACCTGATGCCTCGTAAGCTGTCGACCACCAGCTATGTAAGCCCTATGCCGGACACCTTTAAGGGCCAAGAGGTCTTTATTATTCTTTGATGCCAAAATGGTCACCGTGACAACACGAGGAAACCCCATATACAGGCCTGCGTCATTAACAAAAAGACCCATTTAAATGTCAAACTGGTCGTGGTGTAAACATTGGGAGAAAAAATAACCTAAAGCACGAATTTGTTCAAAGTGAAATGATTTACTTTGAAAGGAGTCTGACTTCTATTATTGTCGTCACAGTTTGTTTGTCGGATTCTGTCCTGAGGCATCAAATGACACATTAGCACAGGGTGCTGGTTCCCTTGTATGCAAATAATATATAATGGACAGAAAAGAAAAGATATTTGCCTTATTGGAGGATTTTTTCCTGTGCTTATACATGTTCACAGACCGCAGTCACTGACATTGGACAGAAGAATCGGTTTGATCTGTGTTAGCTGGTACATTGGGAAGCCTCTGCTTTGTTTTGTTCACATCTGCCACTCTGTCTGGTCTTAGTCTTATTCTGTCTCCTCAACATCACATAAACGGTATGAAGTGATACATTATT
>CAKALU010064813.1:0-36351 GCA_916700995.1 Hozukius guyotensis | reverse complement strand
AAAAGATATTTGCCTTATTGGAGGATTTTTTCCTGTGCTTATACGTGTTCACAGACCGCAGTCACTGACATTTCATGTATGGGGTAAAGTCAGAATGACAGGATCTTTTCAAAATAAGATAAAACAGCTAGAAGTGAGTAAATCCAGGTGAGAAGAATCGGTTTGATCTGTGTTAGCTGGTACATTGGGAAGCCTCTGCTTTGTTTTGTTCACATCTGCCACTCTGTCTGGTCTTAGTCTTATTCTGTCTCCTCAACATCACATAAACGGTATGAAGTGATACATTATTAATCATTATAACACTGATTTTATGTCTCGCTATTGACCTTAACGAGACATTTAAAGTGGTTGGCTGATTTTGAGCGAATGGTTTGTAATAACTTCTTTGGCGAAGTCAGAAGCGTTTTTATTTTCCATTATTGTGTAGTTTTGCACTGAGCGAATGCTGTTATTTATTGTTAGCGTTGAATATTTTAAGCGTGTAGTTTGGGCTCATGTATGGTCAGGCAGAGTTCTCACATATCCCATAATTCAAGAGAGGAGAGGAGACTGAATGGGCGACCGATTATTTTTAATCTTGTCTCATTTGGTCGCAAGATATCGGTTATTACATGGAGATACAGATCTTTCTCTCTTTCTGTCAGCTTCACTGAGCAAATATATATTTGTACTACTGTCAGTAGAGACGTGGACTGATACTCATAGGTACTTACATCATTTCTAACAAATGTTTGCACTTTGGCTTACTACTGAAAAAAGTCTCCTTTTGTTGAGAAATACCCACAAGTGTCCCTCATGAAGCTCTATATGAATGTAAACCGTTGTTTACCACATACTCTCTGTTCAAACCAGTCAATTGCTTTACTCCAGTCAGGGTACCGCCCAAAACACAGATACTCTGATTTAGAATTATTTAATTTTGTCAATTTGTTAATTTAACATTTCTTCAATTATCAGTGTTGTTTTTCTTGTGCACTTCATAGGTTTGCTTTAATTTTGTCTCCTTTGTGGTCTTTGTTTTGTTGTACAGTTCTAGATGTTAAAATATGGACTATGCTCTATTTTACAACCACTGGATAAGCCTTTTTGTGAATTAATAAAGTTGAAATCGATCTATTGTTATATGATTTGTTTGTCTGTTTGATTGGAAGACATTTAAATTTGGGCTGTCAAAGTTAACGGGATAATAACGATTAACGCAAATTCTTTTTGACGCAACTAATTTCTTTAATGCATTAACGTAACTTGTGAGAGTGAAGATACTGGCATCGTATGAAACTAGAAAAGCCGAGGAATCCATTGGTACCAACCATGTCATACTAGCTTGTTGCGAAGGAGGCTAAATGCGCTAAATTTTGGCGAAATGGGTTCTATGGGTACCCACGAGTCTCCCCTTTACAGACATGCCCACTTTATGATAATCACATGCAGTTTGGGGAAAGTCATAGTCAAGTCAGCACACTGACACACTGACAGCTGTTGTTGCCTGTTGGGCTGCAGTTTACCATGTTATGATTTGAGCATCTGGACAATATTTGTCATTGTTTTGTGTTGTTAATTGATTTCCAGTAATAAATATATACATACATTTGCATAAAGCAAGCATATTTGCTCACTTCCACTTTGACAAGAGTAATAAATACTTGCAAATCTCCTTTTAAGGTGCATTTTGAACAGATAAAAAAATGTGTGATTAATTTGCGATTAACTATTTTAATCTATTGAAAGCCCTAATTTAAACCTATGCAAAAGATTGATTTTACTCTCCACAGTATGGATTTTGCCAGTCACATAGTATTAATAAGAGAAATTTTCCATTTTATGAGGATGTTCAATCGGTGTTGTTGGTAAATGTCGTTTGAAGCGATAAATTCCTCAGTGAGTGCTATATTGACAGAGAAAGCTGCAGTTCTCTGTTGCGGTAGGTGTTGCTCGTAGTAACTACCGAGGGGGGGGGCGCTGTCATCTTAACAGGTGGGAAACACTATTCGACATAACATCTGCTGGCACAGAAGAAGAGCAATACAGCCCCCCCCCCCTGCTGTAGAACTAGGGGAGAACCGAGAACAGCGTGTACAGCCGGCACATTTGCACAGCCTTTTCAGTGAATTGTGGATTTATTTCGACCAAACCTGAGTTGTTAATTGTTGACAGTGGACCAAGTTGGCAGGAGAAATCAGCTTTCTCGGTCAATATAGCAGCCGGCACTGGGGGATCTATTTCTTCAGTGGACTCTGTTAGCTCAGTTTGCCAGGATCAAACCTGTGACCTTTCAATTACACAGCAGTGTCTCCAGATTAAACACATTTACCACTAACACATATTTCTCAGTAAAGTAGATAGTATTCTGGGAGTTGATACATCAGTCATACACTGTCAATAACCTTTTAACACTAAATATCCGCTGCTGCTGTTATAGATTATAATTTACAATCTTTAATGCACATTTTAGATTATAATTTAAAGTCTTTAATGCACTTTTTTTTGTATTATTTACATATCATCTGTCACTTTATGTACATATTCTAATATGTACATACCCTTCACTGTAAATATAAACCCTACTCACTGTACATACAGTATATAGGCATCTCTACATGTACATACTGTACATAATCATCCAGTCCATGTATATCCATCCAGTATTTATTTTTTTGCACTATTTGTATTGTTACAACTTCCAAACACTTGACTTGTATATCGACGTTTTATTTTTATTTTATTGTTATTATTGTATTCATTTATTCTCTTATTTCTATATTATTATACATATTCTGTGTATTGAGAGAGCTGCATAAAGACCAGAGTCAAATTCCATGTATGTATATACTTGGCGAAATAAACCTACTTCTGATTCTGATAAATTATGCAGCAGACACAGTGAGCAGGAAATGTAATCTTACAAACACTGGCAGTCCTCAGGGGAAATGGTACATCATATGTAGTATGTTCTGCTGATAATACAGCTCAATTACACACTTACTTCCACACCTGGCTGGAATAGATACTGTAATTCCCTGAGGATTTATGTTCTAACTGCTCACAATAAATCACTTCAAAGAAACAATCACTGCTCTCAGTCTCCACTAGATGTCAGCAAAGGGCCAGATAAAAAGACTTGATAATTGGACCCACTGATGCCAAGACCAGTTTATTTCTTTTTTAGGGGGGTACAGGGGTCTTTAGGGGGAGATAGCAGGTCAGCAGTAGATGTCATATAGAAGTGGTGTACATCATCTGAAAGCTGATTAATTTGAGATGCAGCTCAGCACTATGTATCAACTTGTTGTAGTCATTACTCAGAAACATACATTAATTAATTAATTGACTAATTAATTAATTAAAAATAAATTGTGAGAGTGTATAAGGGCTTAGAACATGATGATAGAAGTATATGAGGGTCATCCCCATGCTCTATTATGTCTCATAAATTGTTGCAGCAATTTTTGGATTGATACCTTTTGTTACACAGATTTGGTGCTAAATTTAACCATTTTTTACCAGTCGAGAATTGATCAAAATGATCAATAATCCCTCCAAAATACCACATTAAGACACCAAGACCTTGAGGAACACCATAGAAAAAGCCATGCTGTGATTTGGGATCAAAAACTTTTGACATTTGGAGATTTCTGCAAGAATTGTATTTTTCAGCGATTGGATGGCGAGCGCTTCTGTTCTGGAATCTGCTCAGAAACCCCCTTAATGTCAATCTAGCTAGGAAAGCCATCCATCCTCTGAATGCTCTAGGTCTCTAGTTTGTGGCTGTAAAGTTGGGTCTGTGATTATCTTATAGAGGTCACCACGGGTCATTTTATACGGTGAGGTCAAGTTTAAAAAAATGGTCTCACTACAATGAAATGGCTTCTATGGGGACTAAAATCATCACACATGAATACAGTTGGGCTCATTGGATCCATGAAAGTCTCAGCTTTACAGCGATACCTAATTTATGTAATTCCAAGACTATGTAGGGTCCCCAGTATGCAGAAATATTCAAACACATCATTTTAGAATAGGCAAAAATAACACATTTATACTACTATAAAAAAATGCATGTTTTTTCCCCAAACTGCATGTGATTATCATAACGTGGGCATGTCTGTAAAGGGGAGACTCGTGGATACCCATAGAACCCATTTTCATTCACATATCTTGAGGTGAAGCGACCCCTTTGAAAATGCCAATTTTTCCTCGCCAAAATTTTGCCTTACTGTGGAGCATTATTTAGCCTCCTTCCCGCTAGCATGGTTGACATGGTTGTTACCGATGGATTCCTTAGGTTTTTATAGTTTCATATGATATCTGTACCTTCCCTCTATAGCTCTAAAATGATACAGCCTCTGAAAGATAGTAGAGTCGGTCGGTATTGTGGGTCTCAGGACGTTAGCATGTTGTATCTCGTTTGTTTTATCCGTACAAAACCTGAAAATTCACCGGCTGCTGGCTGTAGCTACATACAGTTCCATTAGGTTTTCATTTGAAACGGTCTGAAGACACCAGAAGTAGAAAATCTATAGGACATAAGGACAGAGAAATGACCCTCCAGGCGGTATTAGTAGACAGTCTAAAAAGGAGAACAAGGGACAGGCGCTGAGCCTTTTAGGCAGCCTGATATTTGTGGAGAAGCTACTATTAAAGTGTTAGGTAATGGACGCAACCGTTCAGGTATTGAACCAGCGTAAGACAGTCTGTTACAAGGAGGATGAGTTAGCTTCGTTATCAGGTTACAATCTGACATGTGGAATGATTTGATGAAGCGCTCTGTTATTGGCTACATTCAAATACTCTATTACGAGTAAAAGTTCTGCATTAAAAATGTCACTGTGTAGGAATTATTAGAAAGCGTACATAACATATCAAAAGTACAAGTACTCATAATTCAGAAAAATGTCCCTATGTGTTATGGTGTTCTACTATATTATTGGATTGTTGCTGGTAATGTTGACCTGCATATATTCATATTTAATTGAGTTAAATGTAATTTATTGTTAACCTCATGGTGAAAGTCTTTGTTTACACTGTTGTCATACTCATAATCAACTATATTTTTTATAGTAGCTTGATATTTGCAGAGCATTTGATCAGGTTTTTCCTGTTTGAGTGTGGGTATGCGTGGCTGAACCCTGGGGGCTCTTTACGCTGAGACACTCTTTATGACACCATCCTTGTTCAAGCACACGTTTTATAGATGCCACTCCTTCCATCGGGACCACTGCTGCTGATGATTTATATTTCCATAAAGCAATATGAGCATAATGGGTTTAAAGCGCTGCTTGCTTTAGGACAGACAGGAGAAAGACCCTCTGCTGACACTGACAGGGCTGATTGGTAGGGCGACAATATTAAATCAGTTTTTACTGTCGTTAACCATTTTAAAATGATGGATTTGTACAATGAGGTTTAAGGTTTTTGCCAGTTTGAGGGGATTTTTTTGTCTATTGTTTATACTGATTTTTTTTTTTTTTTCAGAAAACCAGATCAACTTTTAGCTTTACCTTTAGCATGTATGCTGTTCAATGTTCAGTGTTTATTATTATGACTATTCCTGTAGGCAGCTGGGAATGTCCCAGTTTATGCAAGATATAATAGGATTTTTTTTTTCAAGCACACATATCAGTGCTCAAATTAAAAGCTCTAAATTGTATATTTTCATGTCCTCTTGTAAAATACTGCAATAGATGCTTTACGTGATGCCACCAGGGACAAAAAGGATGGAACGGATGTAAAAAAATATTCCGGAAAAGGAAAAGAAATTATGTAATGTTGAAAGAAAATACCAGTCAATATTTTAACTGTGTTTTAATTGGCTTACATGATGTGCACATGTGTATATACAATATGTGTGTATGTAGGTAAGCTTATGTATGTGTACACTCGGTTTCCAGTTTATTAGCCCTGCCAAAAAACATTTTAATGTTCAGCTTTGGGTAAAAGAAATGTGTTTGAGAGGTGTTGTTTCAACTTCTTTGTCATTTTGGAGGCTGTAGTTTTAGGTGCTGATGAATTTAATTGTATCGTAGCCTACTGAGATTTTTATATATTTTGTCCAGCCCATTTATATCAATGATGATTGACTAAAAATGAAACTTACCCTGACTGCTAGAATCTCTAACCTGTGAGAGGTTATAACTGTGTCCACTTTTATCCAGTAAACAGAGTCTTTGACTTTTGTCTGAAGGACTTGCTTTGCTTGTAATTGTGCAGGAAGAACAAGATGATCCAAAGGAAAAATCCTTTCCAACGTGTTTTTGCAGCAATGGAGACCAACCTGAAGTGTGACCTGACGACAGAGAGGGGCGGGCCTGCAGTCAACTCTCAGGGTCTAAAAGTCCCTGTCAGCTTGACAACTGAGCTACGAGACAAGATCTTTGCTGCCAGCGCCTCATCTAAAAAGGTCAAATTAATATCAAATATGTATACACTTAGAAATCATAAAACCAAAGAACAAATAAAACAAGCAGCGGCCTTTTTTTTTAGAATCATGACTTCTGGAATTGTCTCAAAAGATTATTTTATTTGGTACATTGTACTAAAGAGTAACCTGACGCGTCAGATGGTTTGTTACCCATTCAGATTCACAGACATCGGCTGTCAATTAAACTAGTTAGGCTGCTGTCAGGTTTGTAACGCCATAACATACAGCGATGTTAGCAGACTAGCAAGTGCACACCAGATTTGACAATGATCGCAGAAAATAGCCAGGCCAATAAAAGGCAAAACATATACTATTTTCTTGAAGAATCTGTATGTCACATTTGCGGTGTGAGCGTGTCAGTCAGTAAAAGATGTAAGATCGAGCGCCAAGTCTACAGCAACTTTTAACTGGAACGTTATTAAAGGACCATAAAAGTAAGACAGAAATTGTAGCTCTCAACCACTTTCATTTTGTCAAATTAGCTCTCAGAGGGAAAAAGGTTGGAGACCCCTGATATAGACTAAATGGTTCATTCATCAATAAAAAAAACAATTAATAAACAACACTGACAATAATTGTTGGTTTCAGCCCAAATCCAGACATTTGTCACATTTGCTTATATACTGTATCTGAATAATGTGATGTATAATGTACTGTATGCTTCTGTGTTTGTGTGTGTGTGCATCCATGCCAACAGGTGAGTAAATACAAAATGCAACTGATAAGAAAACAAGCACAGCTAAATGCTAACATCAGCAGGCTAACATGCTCATGCTACAAGCAGGTTGATCATAATGTTTACCATGTTCACCATCTTAGTTTAGCATGTTAGCATGCTAATGTTTGCTTATTAGCACTAAACACAAAGTACAGCTGAGGCTGATGCGATGACATTAGTTTGGTCGGTATGTGGTTGTACAAATTGAAATTTTGACCCAAAAGTATCACTAGATGAAAAGTTAAGGATCACCAAAGTTAGAAGGATTCATCCTCTGGTGAACATGAATATATGATATTTAATGGCAATCCATCTAGTAGATAGATAGTTGAGATATTTCAGTGTGGACCAAAGTGGTGGACCCACCGACCGACAGACATGCCTAGAGCTACTCTGCTAGCATGGCTAAAAACAAACAAATACCAACAAAACAATGTTGCGTTTGCGTTGAGCATAGTTTATCATGATATAGTCGGTTTCGTGTCTCATTATTGCTAATGCTACCATCTGAAATGCCTCCTCTGCCTTTGACAAATTGAGTCAAATACAGACACATAATAGTCGCTCATCACCTGACAAAAAAAGCCTCTTACTCATTCCTTCATCCCCTGACAAACTTGATTACCACCCCTGATTATCTCCATACCTATTCAATCATTCCTTGACAAACACCTTCGTATTTATTCATTCATCGTTGCTCGGCGAATACCTTTATCACATTAAATTATTATTCATCCCCTCAGAGAATTAGCGTCTGGGTTATTCAGTCATTCTCAGTCTGACTAAATCAGGCGGCTGTGGTTGAATGGGCTTCAAATGAGTCGCGTTATTCTTTCCACACTAAGCAGAGATAAATGCTCCCCGCCCAATACGCTGTCGGAAAACCATTTAGACACTTTTTATACACGCAGCCCGAGCGTATAGCTTACAGTGCATACTGTATCTGTGTGCGTGTGAGAAAGTAATTACCAGAGCTCATGTACCCACAGTTTAATGGAATAACTTGCCAAATCAATGCAGATTACACTTGCAAATCCATGTGATATCAGTCCCTGAATTAAACTTTAGCTGTGTTACTGTATGATAATTGCTTTTCCTCATTCATCAGCACCTTATCGAGATGACAGGAGACCCTTTCTTTAAAATAACTTTTGACCATGATTTTATGAACAGCAAGACCCAACTTGTTGGTTTTACACTTTGGTTTTTGTATGAATTAAAGGAACAGTGTGTAACATTTAGGGGGATCTATTGGCAGAAATGGAATATAATATTAATAAGTATGTTTTCTTTAGTGTATAATCATCTGAAATAGGAATTGTTGTTTTCACGTCGGCCACCGTAGTTCTCCTACACGCTTGGCACACAGGAGAAGTTTCAGTTGGATGCAATCTGCAACCTCACCACTAGATGCCACCAGATCCTACACTCTGGTCCAAATGGCTTCACAATTTAGAATAAAATGGAAAGATTATTGATACAGGAATTAATGTTGAGTTGTTGTTTCAAAACAAACCTGTGATTTAAATTTTCAGATATAAGTGCAGGGAACAACTAGCAGAACTTCCATTGAGGACCAGAGTGAGTCAATGAAATGATGCAAGTTCACTTGCTGTCACGGTCTGGCTGTGTTCCCAGAGGTCCTTGGACTTTTTGTTAAGACTTTAGACTATCTTGAGTTCATCTTTTTAGTTACCTATTAGTTCTGAATGGTGTAGAGGATTTTGGTTTCTAGGTTTTGGGATTTTCTGTTATATTCCTTGTTTTATTTGTTTAGTGTTTCCTGTTTTATTTTGATATAGAGAGGCGAAGTCCCGCCCCTTCTGGTGGAACACCATGGGACCTTATTTTGGAAAAAATATGAACGGTAGTCAAGTTTTTTTTATCCCGTTTGAATTGCGCCACAAATCACACACATGATGTTTGTCAATTTAAAGATCATTTTGTAAATCAAGAAAGTCTCAGTTTGTTGTAAAACTGTTATAAGAGTACAAGACTGTGAAAATACATAATAAGAAAGACTACACTCTCTCGCTGAAGCTAGGATGCCTGTGTGTTTCGTACTGGGATGTACTCACACGAGCAACGGGTCTCTCTCATTCTTTCTCTTCCGCGGTGGTGACGTATGTCGCGTGAGACGAGAGATGTAGTTCACTGAGCGGTTTCATACAAAACTAAAACTTAATTGACTTGCAAAATTCTGTTTTAAATTGACCAACATCATATTTGTGATTCAAACGGCATCCAAAAAATTATTTGTCTCTCGCCGTTGGCTACCGTACATATTTTTTCCGAAATAAGGTCCCATGGGGTCCACCGGAAGGGGAGGGACTTGGCCTCTCTATACTCACCGTGTGTGTCATGTCTAGTTTCACTTCCGTCCTCTGTGTTTTCCAACCTTAGTGATTATCTGCCCCACCCTGATTTGTTCCACCTGTATTTAATCATCCTGCTCTCCTTGTGTTATTAATCTGCGTTTCCCAGCTTCATTGTCAGTACGTCGTCGCTCCGTCTGTGTAGTGTTTCAGTAATCCAGTGTTTAGAGTTTCAAGTTTATTTATTGTGACCTAAGTATTTGGTTTGACTCTGCTGTTACCTGTCTGACGGACCAGCTGCAGTTTTGTTCATAGTAAGATTTCTGTTATTAAATCATTGTACTCTACGTTCGGGTCCAAGCCTGTTTTCCAAAAAACGTGACACTTACATCGTTTATAATAAATAGTTTATAATAAAACTATATTTATTATGTAGAATGAAAACGTTGGGACATTGGTTGTCAAGTCTGAGACAGTTGGGAGTAGAATTCGGGACAGTTGTGGGACACGTAGGAAACAAGTTAATTTTCGAGCCCTGGCTGATAGATGGATTTTGTTACATTTGGACAGATTAAGCACATTTCCCAAAATGTGGAGCTATTGCTTTTATGTTGGCCTGCATATATTTAAATGTGTTAATTATCGTTGTTAAGTCTTTGTTTACACTGTTATCATAACCTCCAGCTGTATCTTGTCAAAGTAGTGACTCTGTATTTGTCTAAACAGATGAGTGATGGACGGGTTCAGTTAAGGTTGTGCTACCGGCTTTAAGTAATATATAAGATACTACCTCAGCACAGCCGGTCCTCGGTCGGTGCCAGCAGAGTGTTTGATCAGATTTTCCTGTTTGAGTAAAAAAATGTGGGTATGCGTGGATAAACCCTGGGGGCTCTTTACGCTGAGACACTCTTTATGACACCATCCTTGTTCAAGCACACGTTTTATAGATGCCACTCCTTCCACCGGGACCACTGCTGCTGCTGATTTATATTTCCATAAAGCAATATGAACATAATGGGTTTATAGCACTGCTTGCTTTAGGACAGACAAGAGAAAGACCCTCTACTGACACTGACAGGGCTGATTGGTAGGGCAAGGCGACAATATTAAATCAGTTTTTACTGTCGTTAACCATTTTAAAATGATGGATTTGTACAATGAGGCTTAAGCACTTTTTTGCCAGTTTTAGGTTGTTTTTTTGTCTATTGAGTTTTTTTGTTTTTTACCAGATCTACTTTTAGCTTTACTACATATTATTAAGACTATAGTCAGCTGGGAATGTCCCAGTTTGTGCAAACTGTAATACAATGTTAGTTTTTCAAGCACACATACCGGTAGATGCTCTAAATTGTATATATTCATGTCCCCTTGTAAAATACAACCAATAGATGCTTGACGTGACGCCACTAGAGTCAATATTTGGAGCTAAGGTATTATAAATGATGTGCCAATATTTATAATCTTTCATTTCTTCCGTTTGTTTCACGTTAATTACTTAAAGTTGTTTTCTCAAGAAACCTAAAGAGACTGTAGAACAGAATCTAAAACATTTATATGATCAGCAGTGAACCACGACTCATATCTATTATTCAATGAAAGACCTACAGTATATTGACCCAAATATATTGGTCCAGCAGCTCTATTGCTCCAACCTATAAACATCCTCTCTCTGTTCCAATATGAGCTCCCTGTTTTCTGCTGGCAAGAAGACAAACTATCGCCAAATTGAGTCTGTATTAAGACACAGCCTCAGCTCTGTCTCTCCTCTTCCTCTGTGTTTTTATCTCTGCTCGCTCTCACTTCCTCCCTCGCTATATTTTCATTTTCTTTTCAACCACACGAGCCGACATCCCTCGTTTATCAAACTGGCCCATTTCACTAATGTCAGTCAGTTTCTTGAGTTTGAACATTGATGGTAAGGTGGCAAATCTGGGTCAGTTTACAGTTGATATTTGGGATTTGTCTGAAATTGTTCTTTAAGTCAAAAACTGTAAGCGCCTTTTTGGGAGGCAAAATTTATTGAAGGAATTGTGTTAAAAACAGTGGGAAACCTCTGGTTCTGAAAAGTGAAGCCATTGCTGAAGTGCCTTAAACTTGCATTCTTTCTAACAGCCAGCAGGGGGCGACTCCTCTGGTTGCAAAAAAGAAGTCTGATTGTATAGAAGTCTATGAGAAAATGAGCCTACTTCTCACTTGATTTACAGTATTACCTCAGTAAACATTGTTAACATGAGTTTATGGTCTCAATCGCTAGTTTCAAGTTTTCTTCAATAGAGTGCTGAAAGAATGAGTCCTAAAACCTGGAAATTAGTTGGCATTTTTGCATTTCTCTTCTCAGAGTCAGTGTTTTTTTGTTTTTTAATGGGTATTTGGTTAGACACCTGAAATAAGGTCTGTGATTAACGCAAGCTTAAAGGAACAGTGTGTAACATTTAGGGGGATCTATTGGCAGAAATGGAATATAATATTAATAAGTATGTTTTCTTCAGTGTATAATAACCTGATAATAAGAATCATTGTGTTTTTGCTACCTTAGAATGAGCCGTTTATATCTACACAGAGCCGGCAGCCATGTTCCTACAGTAGCCCAGAATGGTCAAACTAAACCTTGTTAACTTTTCCTGGGCCGGAGTCGATAACATTACTCGCTCCTTCACCGCCGCTCTCTCTCTCTCTTGCTTCACCACTCACTTCCCACGTACACACACACCCACTACGCACTGGCTTTGCTCCAAACGGCTTTAGAGAGGTTTTCGCGTAGGCCACCGTAGCTCTCCAACACGCTCGGCACACGGGAGAGGCTTCAGTTGGTTGTAATATAGTCACCTCACCGGTAGATATACTGCCAGATCCTACACACTGTTCCTTTAAGAGATTTTAACATTTTGTTCTACAATATAAAATACATCAGTAAATATCCTAATTGTATTTTTGAAGCCTTTATGCGTCTTCAAAAAGGCGGTTGCTAACAAGTGGCAAAATGAGACTATTAAACGTCATTACGCCGAACGCTAGTCCATCTTTAGCTTAGTGGTGGCGACGTGAAGTCATGCGACCATGGTGTAGTTAGTTTATAGCCTTACCTTAGCTTTTTACTTCTGGCGATTATATTCACGCTTCAAAAATCATAGAAGTGGTGTTCATTTGTGGAGATTATCTTAATGAAACAAAACGTGTAAATATCATGAAAGTGTATTTGTCACAGAGCTTAATTTCTGCAATAATCCAAAACCCAATGGAAAAATCCCATTGGCTATTTGTCGAGGGAACAAGGGCGATGCTAACTTCCTGGTTGGCCTACAAAAACATGTCATCCCTGCACCACTCAATACAGCATGATGTTCATTTAGTAAATTATGGTCCCGTTTAGAGTCAAATAGACCATAAAGCTGTTTATGCTTTAGGGCGTGGCTACCTTGTGTAGTTTATGAAAGTTAATGGTAACATAGAGTGGTGCAGGAATGACGTATTTTTGTAGGCCAACCCAGAAGTTAACATTGCCCTGGTTCCTTTGACAAATAGCCAATAGGATTTTTCCATTGAGTTTGATTATTGCAGAAAATAAGCTCTGTGGCAAACAAATGATTATGATACATACACGTTTTGTTCCGTAAAATAATCTCCACATATGTGCACCACTTTTATGATTTAGAAGCGTGGATGCAATCGCCAGAAGTAACGTTTTGTAGTATCATTTAGTTACTTTTTAGCAGCTTCAAAGCTTCAAAATTCATGACTAGGATATTAACTGACGTATTTTATATCGTAGAACAAAAATCTCTTAAGCTTGTGTTAACTACAGACCTTATTTCAAGCATCTAACTAAAAACCCTTTGACTCTGAGACGAGGGAACCAGAAGTGCTAAAATGCGAACTCAGTTCTGGGGTTTAGGACTCATTCCTGCACCACGCCTAAAAATGTCTTATTCAGCGTTCGGTTGTACTTCGCTCCACCCTCTCGTGTCACTTCTGGTTGCAAAAAACCAAGATGGCGACGGCCAAAATGCCGAACTCGAGGCTTCAAAACGGCAGTCCACAAACCAATGGGTGACGTCACGGTGACTACGTCCGCTTCTTATATACAGTCTATGAAATCCCACTTAATTTAACAGCTTTGACTAAATTCGCAATCGACTCCCACCAAACGGTATCCTCATTCCTGCATGTTTCTGTATTTATGTATGTGGGTGTAAAATAACATCGTGCTAAGGTCTGCCAGAGTCTGAGAGAGGGAGGGACAGAGAAAGACAGAAGTTGTCTCACATAACATCCTACATGACAGCTGCACAACCTCTGAATGACAGATTAACAAGGCTTGTATGTGTGTGTGTGTGTGTGTGTGTGTGCGTGTGTGAGTGAGAAAGGGAGTGTGTCTGATTGTCAAGTGGGAGAAGCAGCTCCCTTTTGTATTCTACAGTACTACAGCCTAGGAGGGGAAGACAAAGAGGGAAAAAAAGACAAAATGATGAAGAAGAAGAAAAAGATTGAGTATAAAAAAGATGAGAGCCATGATTGAAGCACACTGCTGACAGGGTGTGGTCACTAAAAGACAGAGGGAGATAAAGAAGAAGATGAAGGGCTGGGATGGAGGGGGGGGGTGGGGGTGGGGGTAAGATAAATAGAGACACGGAGAGAGATGGCGTGACACAGTGATGAATGTCTGGAGGGAGACAGACAGTGGACGCCACATGAGGGGATTTGTATAAGTGATGAAAAATGAAGAGGAAAATAAAAGCATGAAAGAGTTGAGGGGGGTGGGGGGGCTGGGGGGGTGCGTGAGAAGGAATGAGGAGGCAGGCGAGGAAGAGTGAATGAGGGAGGGGGGGGTAAAGGATGAGCTCATTGCAGTCTCTGGGCTGATGACACGAGGAGGAGGAGGGAGGGATGCAGGGGGGGAGGAGGGGAGGGTGGTGCTCGCTGCTCGTCTGCGAATCGATAGCCAGCGTCTGAGTAACACACACACACACACACACACACACACACACACACACATGCTGCTGCAGACAGCTCTGCCGGCTAAACCAGCGCCTGCCTGCCACCGTTAGCTCCCAGCATCCTCGCTGCTGCATGCAACAAAAAAATGTTTTAGCCTTTAGATTTGAGCTCTAGTTTACGAAAGAGAAGAAGTGTAGAAAGCCGGCTCACCCTCCCTCCATCGTCTCTCTGTCTCTCTCTCTTGCTCACACACATCCCCATCACATCCACACCCACACCCAAGGATAACCCTCCCTGCCTCTCTGCCTCCGTCTTGCTCACGCTTTTCCTCTTCCCCTTCAACCCCTACAACTACATTTTTTTATATATTTCCTCCGGGGAGGAGATGCTCATCTGACCTCCCTCCTCCCTTTTCTTCTTCTCAAATCCAAGACTTTTGTGGATGGTCTCCTCCTTTAATCCGTCCCTGCTCTGCTACTTTGTTGCTACCTGTGGAGGTTTCCCCCGGTTTTCTGGTTATTCTCCTGCCAGCCGTCGCACAGAGCGCAGCCCCGTCGAGAGGCACCATGCTGGGATTGGACGTGTGTGAGTTTGGGGGTCAGGTGCTGGAGCTGCTGTGGTTAACTATGTGCTACAGAGGTGAGGCGATGGAGGAGTGTGTGTGTGTGTGTGTGGATGCTCTAGTGAATCAACTTCACTGATCCAAGTTATCATACTGTGCTTGAATTATCTATTTTAATGGTGTTTGTTTTAAAGTATTCATAATAATATAGGAATAAAATTAAAATCGTGGGAGTGTGTGTGTGTGTTTCAAAGGATGTTCTTCTGTGTGTGTGCTCAAATCTGTCTGTGTGTCTGTGTGTGTGTGTGTGTGTGCCATATGTCTCTATCCTGCCGGGTGTGGACATTTTTATGTCTAACATGAAGCGCTGCCAAGACAAGCCAAAGGTGGCAGATCAATAGCTATTGATCACATCCCACGCTATCTCCTGTGTGTGTGTGTGTCTGTGTGTGTGTGCGTGTGTGTGTGTGTGTGTGTGTGTGTGTGCGTGCTGCCGGCTTTTGTAATTATGTTTCTGCTCACATACATGTGCACACACATATATGCAAAAGGGTGTGTGTTCATGAGACATGTTGGCAGAGGGAGCAGCTGTATGTGATGACAGCGTATGCAGGAGTCAAATTATGTCTGCTGTTACTTCTAACGGTATTTTTTGGCTTTTATATTTACAACAGTACTACATTTGCAAGGCAGCTCTCTCTCTCTCTCTCTCTGTGTGTGTGTGTGTGTGTGTTCACTACACTGCAGTAGTGCTGAGCAGTTACAGATGGTGGAGCAGTCCTGGGGTTTCCCCTCACACAGGTGTGTGTGTGTGTATATTAAGAGTGTGTGATTTGTGCGATAGAGAGAAAAAAGGCAAACAGGGATGCAGAAAGAGAAAGTGAGTGAAGTCCTTTGAAAAGAGAGACAGAGAGAGGGAAAGCCACAGTGACAATTACAAGAGAAGAAACAGGAGAGAATGAGAGATCATCTTCAATCGAAGGTTTCGCTGGAAGTGGGAGTGAAATGTGATTTAAGATTTAAGGCGGCCATGAACAATCCGTTCCATTAACTCTGTGAATTTCAAACAGCGATTTGAATTGATCGCTCTGCTCCAGTCAGGATCCAAGGAGTCACCCACCGTAGATCTTCACGTCTGCCGATTTACTACTTAGTGTTTCAGTCCTGGATCCCTAAACTTCTACCATTCTTCATTTCTTAAAACATCTCAGAGAGCCACTTTTAAAGCACTGAATCATTCATTAGGTGATCACTCTGAATATGTAATAATTATGGCCGTCAATCTTCAAGCTAGAGTGAAGATACTGATCATATGAAACTAGAAAACCTAAGGAATCCATTGGTAACCATGTCATACTAGCTTGTCGCAAAGGAGGCTAAATAACGCTCCAAACTTAGGCTAAATTTTGGCGAGGAAAAACTGTCATGGCCATTTTCAAAGGGGCCCCTTGACCTCTGACCTCAAGATATGTGAATGAAAATGGGTTCCATGGGTACCCACGAGTCTCCCCTTTACAGACATGCCCACTTTATGATAATCACATGCAGTTTTGGGGCAAGTCGTAGTCAAGTCAGCACACTGACACACTGACAGCTGTTGTTGCCTGTTGGGCTGCAGTTTGCCATGTTATGATATGGGCATATGTCTTATGCTAAATGCAGTACCTGTGAGGGTTTCTGGACAATATTTGTCATTGTTTTGTGTTTTTAATTGATTTGTAATAATATATATTTACGTACATTTATATATAGCAGCATATTTGTCCACTCCTATGTTGATAAGAGTATTAAATAGTTGACAAATCTCCCTTGAAGGTACATTTTAAACAGATAAATAATGTGCGATTAATTTGAGATTAATCACGAATAACTATGGCGATTAATCGCGATTAAATATTTTAATCGATTGAAAGCCCTACTAATTATGTCTTTATTGCCAGAAACAAAAAACTGCAAACTGTACACGGGGGATTTAAGTGAATTTTGCCACGTCTGTGCTGTTTTTTGTGACTATGACACACTGAATCTTGTCAAAACCACTTGGCTGGGATTGAGTTTTGAAAAACGAGGAGGAGGAGGAGATTTTGATGGGAGCGTGGGAGGTGACTGAGTGGAAGATAAATGGCAAGAGTACAGGGAGCAAAATGACGAAGCGAGGAGGAGGAAGGAGGGACGAGAAACGTCGAGGTAACAAGGTTTTTGGAGAAGGTGAAAAGGGAAAAAAGAAGAAGCGATGAGGAGGGGGAAGTTATAAAGAGAGGAGGAGGAGGAGGAGGGAGATAAGTGGGAAGAGGAGGATGAAGGTAGGTGGAAGGTGAGAAAGAGAGGAGGCAGGAGGAGAGGAGGAAGAGGGGGTAAACACAAAAGAAAGGAAACAAAGGGCGGTTGAGATCGACGTGTTCTGTCAGCAGCTGTTATCAGGAAAGAAACTGTGTGTGTGTGTGTGTGTGTGTGTGTGCGCGTGTGTGTGTGTGTGTGTGTGGTAGAGAGAGAGTGGGTGAGTGGGTGAGGCCCGTGTGGCAGAACGCTCTTCATGAGCTGTCAATCAGGGAAAGACCGGCGCAGGCAGCGAGCAGCAAGCGTTCAAACGGGCTAATTGAAATCCCTTTCTCTCCTCCTTTTTTCTGTCTCTCTATCTGCATTTTCTCTCTAATCCTCCCTCACTTTTTTACCTCCTTCTTTCTCTCTTTATTTTTCTCCCTTTGTCTTCTTTCTCCCTCTATCTCCCGCTGTCAGATTAAATAACACAACCTTCTCACTCTCTAATCCTCTCCTGCCTTGCTTCCTTTCCTTCCCTCCTTATTCCCTCTCTTCTCTGCTCACCTGCTCACTTCTACTACCCACACACACTCACACATGCTGTCAGCTTGTAAGATGTGTTTAAGAAACTGTATCTACTCCTCACATCACCCCTCCGCCTTTTTTTTTGTCCCAGCAGTGATAAATGAGGTTGTACGGGTGAGCAGACCCATACGAGACCAATCAAGTCAGTCAATTAGACAACCTGCTGCTGTCTCTACAAGGCTGACGGAGCAGCTGAGGACACATTACTGTGTGTGTGTGTGTGTGTGTGAGGAGGTTGAATAAAGGGGATGATGTACATTCATTTTGCTTTCTGTCTATAGAGAGCCAAAGTCATAAAGTCATGTCCGGGCTAGCCTGTTTCACTGCACCTAAGACAGATATGCATCCGCCACAGTAGTTGCCAATATATATCGAATCTTTCATGATTTAACAAAGTTAAACACTGATTTTTCTGTGAGCACAGAAAAAAACTACAGCTTCCATGAAGATTTGAAAGGGCGGCAGTGCACTTACGTCATCGTAACTTGATGTCGTCCATACGTAAAAATTTGCTCTCTTCTAAAGTGTTTTTTTTAGTTGTAATCTCTGCTGTCTAAAAACATCTCCAGCGTTCAGTCCTCTCTTATTACTGCTGTTATTGCAAACATGTCTGAGGACACACCCATGGACTCGCCTCTTTTGTAAAGGTATAGGTCTTATGGGAAATGGTGTTTGACAAAGGCAGACAGAAATATGAAATAAACAATGCTAGTAGATAATCAAAAAATTACCATCCTTATCTAAACTTCGTACCAGAGACTAAAACCCTAAGTGTATTAAATTGAATAAGGGTGTGTTTTATTGCATATGAATTCAACATTTCATAGTAAGATTGTGTATTTTTTTTCACTTAAACAGCTATGTCACACTTTGGTCATTATGTCTCCTTATAGTGGTGTTGAGTTAGTTTTTGTCATTTCTGTGTGAATAATGGCAACATTGCATGTGAACTGGATTACTGTAGCATACTACATATGGATATTTCAGTTTTAAAACTGCAAAAACACATTTAAATGTTAGGTTAATTCTCTTGCAACATTTGTAGCTTTACCTACAGAAAGTACTTCACTATGTAAAGGATAATGTACAGCGAGCCGGTCATTGTTGTGAACCCATAATAAACCCATACAGGGTGATGCGGCACCCTGATCCCAAGTGGAGGGGTGGACCCCGATAGGCCTTGCATCGCACTTAAGGGGTTTATTTCACAACAATGACCCACTTGCTGTACATTATCCTGCTTATTACACGGCTACTTACTTAAGAAATCAATAATTTGACACAAAAATGGTCCTCCATAGTCCAACATCAGAACTGCGCCCATAGCAACGGTCTGTTATACATAGCAACGGTCTGCTATAAAGAAATAACAAACCGTAGAATGCCATGATTGACCAATCAGAATCAAGTATTTAGCAAAACCATGTAATAAAACTATATAACCCACGTAATCAATTTGTATGTAATCCACGTAATCGTGAAATAGGAAGTATAAAGAGCGACAAGCACCACGTAGGGAGGAGGTCGGGGTGGGTCAAACAACACAGGATTTTGCTCAGGAGGGCCGCTGTTCGTGTCTCGTGTGAAACCAGATGTAAACATTGACGTAACTTCCTTAAGTAACGCCACTTCTGGAGTTATTTTAACCCAAACCACGATCTTTTCCTAAACCTAACTAAGTAGTTCTGTTGCCTAAACCTAACAAAGTTGTTTCCTGTTTAGGCGGAGGTTTATTTTGAAAAGACTATATCCATGTAATGAGTGGAAATTAACACGTGTGGCTCTGTGGGTCTGAGAAGTGAAGCCAATGCTGAAGTGCCTTAAACCTGCATTCTTTCTAATAGCCAACAGGGGGCGACTCCTCTGGTTGCAAAAATAAGTCTGATTGTATAGAAGTCTATGAGAAAATGAGCCTACTTTTCACTTGATTTATTACCTCAGTAAAAATTGTAAACATGAGTTTATGGTCTCAATCGCTAGTTTCAAGTCTTCTTCAATACAGCATGATGTTCATTTAGTAAATTATGGTCCCATTTAGAGTCAAATAGACCATAAAGCATGGGATGCTTTAGGGCGTGGCTTCCTTGTGATTGACAGGTCGCTACCACGGCGTTGTCCAGTCTGGGAGTTGTCCGTGTTTTCTTTTTTCAACTTTAACTCTTTCACAGTGTGTTTTCAGTTTATGAAAGCTAATTATAACCTTTTTTGTTGCCTAAAAATGTCTTATTCAGCGTTCGGTTGTACTTAACTCCACCCTCTCGTGTCACTTCTGTTTGCAAAATATCAACATGACAATGGCCAAATACCAAGATGGCGACGGCCAAAATGCCGAACTCTAGGCTTCAAATTGGCAGTCCACAAACCAATGGGTGACGTCACGGTGACTACGTATACTTCTTATATACAGTCTTTGGTGTTGCTGGACATTCATAGAAACGCACAAAAAATGAGGAAGAACTATCCTCATTTTCTCATAAGAACTAAGATATCATATGAAACATTGTATGAGCATACGCTGAAAAGCTGCATCATACCACAATCACTATTGACAACTGTAACATGACAAGCAAGGCATATTTAATAGCGCCAGCAGGTCTGCAGTAACACAATATGCCACAGAAGCTGCAGTATCATGAGACATCCTCAGTGTGTTGATATCACCAATAACAGCAGCTGGTGTCATTTGTTTGTCATCTCAGCCTTTCATCAACAAGGAAACATGAGGGAAATGAGATTTCAACGATTTGCTGGTTAACATGATGAAGTGTTATGAGTGTCTCCGGTGTTGACGGGGTGTCTGCAGCCTTACATGGAAATCTTGCAGGTGACATATTGATTCCGGTCGTGTTGTGGCGGAAAAGGCCATGCGCTGACAGCGGCTCACGGCCTGCTGTAATGCTGTTATTTTGATCCTTCTTCCTTTACTGCCTTTTCCTTCATTGTAAAAGCTGTTATCGGCTGCGCAGACCTGAAAGATTCCTTTTTATTTTCCGCTGTGTGTGTTTGTATATGTGTGTGTTTCAGTGTCCCAGAGGTCTCGTTATAGTATTAGAACAGAGCAGTGACAGCGGGCCTCAAAGGACTATAAAAAACAGCATATCAACGCTTGGGGCACAAACACACACATGGCAGACACACACATAGTGAGAAAGCAGTGTTTTCCTGACACAGTGAACAGTTATCTGGGTTAAAGGAAGAGGGGGAAATTATTAAAACAGAGGAAGGCTGTTGAGGAAAAAGGAGAGCAGTTTAACTTTGAATACTTAAAGTCCCATTGATGCCCCATTTATGATACAGTATTTTAAAAACAAAACGTGTTTTTTTTATTTTTATGCCGATTCCATTTACATCTTGTAGCCTCCATGCAGTTGCACGAAAAGGCGTGTGAATGGCACGATAATGTGCAAGGCAAAAGCGTGTAATCAGAACGCTGTTCTTGCTTTGCGCTTGTCATTTGTACGCCATGTCGTCTGTACTGACTGAAATGTAAATGTAATCTGTGTGAATATGCTATGCTCAGAGCCGGTGTAGAATAAAAAGTGAGAACGACTGCTTATGGCAGACGGAAGGGGAGTTGGATGGGTCGAACAAACACTGGACTGTCAACCAGGAGACCGGTGTTTTGTTTTGTTAGTGACGTTTGTGACGTGTTTTCCATACTTATATTACGTTGCTTCCATACGTACTGTAGTTTACGTACTTATTTGAAGGCCAACCATGACGTTTTTCCTAAACCTGATTGTTTTTGTTGCCCCCTGCTGGTACTGTACCTGAATACATGCGTGTAATAATCACGCTTTGGCAAAACGTGACACTGACAAACCTCTGGTGGAAAGGCAGGTCTATTACACGCATTGGCGTGACATCGGGTTGGTAGATTAACACCAGAATTGCACACACTTAAACAATTCACTAGAATGAGTAGGATTTGTCAGTTGAGGCTTGTAAACACAACATTCAAAGTTGGCCCCTCCTCCGCGGCTCAACGAGGGTTACGGTGCTCGCCAGCGGGTGAAAGCCAACCACAGATTCACTCTCATTTTGAAACGAGCTTTGTCCCTCTGGTGTTTCGCCTCGCGAGTTTTTTCCCGGCGCTGTGTCTGCTATTTTTGTAGCTTCCTCTTGGATGCGTGCTTACGATCTGGCACTTGGTCGCTACGTTTTTATAGAGGTTGACGCCCAGAAACATCCCAAACACAGCAAACTAAGAAATACAGTCAGGGGGCAGCGTCTCTGCAGATACAACAACCTGATCTCTTGGGAAGGGGTATAAATAGCACAACATTTTAAAGACATTCCTTAACATAAGTACATAACCTAGGTAAAATCCGTACGTAAACAACGTAACATAAGTACAGAAAATACATCACAAACTTCACTAGCGTATTTCATAATAACTCAACAACACTTTGGGACACGAACACCGGTCTCCTGGTTGAAAGTCTGCATTCTGCCCACCTTAGGCAGTCTTTCTTACGTTTTATTCTATGTCACCAGCTCTGAGCGTAGCATATGCACGCAGATGCCTTTACATTGCAGTCAGTACAGACTACATGGCGTGAATGGTGTTGTTATTGCACGTGAAATGACTTACAAATTGCTGTGTCATTCATAAGCCATTTGGTGATTACCGGGCTGGATACAGACACCGCCACACACTCCTAGTGGGTCATAAGTGATGATTGAGAGGGATTATTTTGTATGTATATATATTGTTTTTTTTAGGAAAATCCTATTGTGCCTTTAAATGAATAGTTGTACATTTGGGGAATTACGCTTATTAGCTTTTTGGCAGAGGATTAGATGAGAAGACCGACACCTCTCTCATATCCGTTTGTTAAATATAAGGTTGCATCTGGTTAGGTTAGCTTAGCTTAGCATAAAGACTGGAAACAGGGAAACAACTAGCCTGGCTCTGTCTGAAGATGACAAAGTCTGCCCACTAGCTACAATAGATTTAGTCACAATCTGGATACAGACATTTGTGAAAGACTTGTGTCAACAAGGAACCAACAGAAGAACATGTTCAGTGTGTGTGTGTGTGTGTGTGTGTGTTTTTGAGGTCTCTTGTGAGCAGTCCTCTTCAAATCCTTCCTCCCCTGAAGCCACCGCTCCCCTGCCAAGCCAGATTGCTGTGTTGGTTTTAACTAAACATGTTGGTTTAGCTGTAAATACCAGCAGATGAACACCGAGTCTGAGTCTTATGGTTCAACATGCTGTAGATTCTCTGTCTTAGTGGAAAAGCTGTAAAAAAAAATTAGGGCCGTCAATCGATTAAAATATTTAATCGCGATTAATCCCATGATTTACCATAGTTAATCGTGATTAATCGCAAATTAATCACACATTATTTATCTGTTCAAAATGTACCTTAAAGGGAGATTTGTCAAGTATTTGATACTCTTATCAACATGGGAGTGGACAAATATGCTGCTTTATTCAAATGTATGTATATATTTATATTTGGAAATCAATTAAAAACACAAATCAATGACAAATATTGTTCAGAAACCCTCACAGGTACTGCATTTAGCATAAAAAAATCAATCGTCAAATCATAACATGGCAAATTCAAGCCCAACAGGCAACAACAGCTGTCAGTGTGTCAGTGTGCTGACTTGACTATGACTTGCTCCAAAATGTATGTGATTATCATAAAGTGGGCATGTCTGTAAAGGGGAGACTCGTGGGTACCCATAGAACCCATTTTTATTCACATATCTTAAGGTCAGAGGTCAAGGGACACCTTTGAAAATGGCCATGTCAGTTTTTCCTCGACTCATACCTCTAGCTTTAAAACTGAGCCCAAAATTGCTCAAATTGGGTTAAAGAAATTAGTGGCGTTAATACAAATTTGCATTATCACATTAACTTTGACAGACCTAAAAAAATAAATTTCTTCTGCAAGTGCGGTTTTATTTGACGACAGGGTTTTAACTTAGCAGGTGATAGGTAAAAGTCTGAGGCGGTTCAAAACTGTGTGGAAAATATAGTGGGTCTTTTTATACAGACCACCAGAAGATAAATAATTTTTCATTCACTGAAGTAAAAACAATGAAAATAAATGAACCCCAAGTTATTTGACTATTAGGTTTTGGCTTTCACACGGCACCTAGAGGGGCCTACAAAACCACATAAATAATAAAAGCTCACTCAGTGGAACAGTAATAGTCTTTTTTAGAGGTGACAAGTGACTTGTAAGTCTATTTGTTTCTCAGTATAGCATCCCTTTTTAGACACATCCCTTCTCACTTTTCTTTTGTTTAAAATAAAATTTAAAAAGTTAACAAATAAATTCCTCACCATCCATTTAAAGTTTTTCTGTAACAGCGCAAGAGTGCTGATTTACACCTGTAGCAAATATTTTACAGCAGACACGTGTGTTATGATGCAAAAGATGTTTTCAAGAGCTGCTGGGGGAATGGGGCAGTTTTACGGCCATCAAAGAAAATCCACCAGTTAATATCACGTTACAGATGGGGGGCTGGAACAGTTGGAAGACCACCCACACATGTCCACCCACACGCACACACACTGCTGGCTTTTATAGTGTTAGTTTGTTTCTAACACCAGATTCACACAATATGGAGGGTTTTAGCCCTGCATGTTTCTGCTTGTTCATTGATTCAGCTGCTTTTTCATTTTGGGCAGTGCTGCTGCTGGCAGGTTAGACCCAGCGCCCGATTTGCGCTGGCTCAATGCGAGTTGCTAAAGAAAAGAGTTGCTAAAAAAAGTACAATTTGTTTTCTCGTTTCTGCCACTTTGGATTTAATCCAGTCAACTAATGTGAAAAACATACACACAGTAAACACCATATAGGCCGACGCCACACATGAAGATTATAGATAGCTGTGTTATTTTGACCGGCTCTGAGTTTCAGCAGTTTGGTTGAATTTTGCGTATTCTTGTCCTGCTGTTAGTTAGTAGTTGGCTTTTTCTAAATCATTGTCGACTGTAAATGTAGATTGTATGGACCCAGTAGTAGAGGTGAAATGCTACCCCTTATTTATTTGGAGCATGTGGCTAGGGATTACACATTACACCTTTAAACAAAGGAGAATTTTTTTCTAAGGTTGACAGGTTTCTACTACCACATACTAGCTTTAAAAGAAATCCATATTAAAACACTCTGTGAACCAAACCCTGCCTTTCAAAATAAATGCTAATTGACGGTTCCTGTGACAGGTCAGCAGTGTGGAGATCAAAGAGGAGCTCTCAGATGTCAGAGAGGGAACTGGTTTTAATAGCGGTTCAGAAACACATTTTACGCTGCAGTGTGTGCACATGTGGGGATGGGCTGCAGAGTTTGATATGTAAATAAAGCTGGCTGAATCATTTATGAAGTCATGTACCATCCATATCTGACATACTATAGAGTTTAATGTGTTTGTGTGTGTAGAAGGGAGAGGGAAAAAAATCAGCACTAGATCTTTATGTTAATATTTCAAACCAGATGTTTTTTCACCTCACCATTATAATTCCTCATGTTTTCAGCGCCTTTCATAAATTAACTGGATCCATCACCACCCTGAAATCTTAAAAAAAAACAGTTGTCTTTAATAGTATAGAATATTCTGATTCAAACCGGATGGCTAATTTATGGATTTTCACGTATGAATATTTAATATCAGAATCAAGGATTTTAAAGAACATTTTGAAGGTCTCGTTCTCAAAGACAGCACAGTACATGTGAAAGAAACTTCTGTTCATCTGCTGAACACCTAATCCTTGTACATTAAGGATACAAAATGTGTGTAAACATACACATATTTCTAAATGTGTCTAAATGTCTAAATCACACTTTAAAATAGATTTAAAGGGGGGGGGGGCTCAACAAAATATTATCACTTATCAACCAACTGAAGCCTCTCCTGTGTGCCAAGCATGTAGAAGAACTACAGTGGTCGACACGAAAACGCGAATGGCCCTATCTAGAGCCATTTGTTGTAAAAGTAGAGTGTTTAGAGTGTGTGTGTATGTGGGAAGTGAGTGATGAAGAGAGAGAGAGAGAAAACGGCGGCGATGGGAGCAAGTAATGTCATCGACTCCGGCCCAAGAATAAGCCGTTTATATCTACATAGGGGGCGGGTCATCTTCACGTTAACTTTTTAAGTTAACAGTGTTTGGTTTGTCCATTCTGGGCTACCGTAGAAACATGGCGGTGCAACATGGCGGACTCTGTGAAGAGGACCCGCTCCCTATGTAGATATAAACGGCTTATTCTAAGGTAACGAAAACACAACAACTCTTATTATCAGGTGATTATACACTATAGAAAACATACTTATTAATATTACATTGCATCTCTGCCAATACATCCCACTAGTTGTTACACACTGGTCCTTTAAAGTGATGACAACATACTGCAGATGCCAAAATCATCCATGTGTTGACCCCAGAAAATCATTGTCTGTAGTGCTCCACGCTAACAATTTACCACACACTGTGTTAAGTGATCGTGGACTAGCCTTATCGCAAAAATGAGAAATCTTTATTGTAGCAAAAAAAAATATTTTTATAAAAACAAACAATTGTTTTATAAAAATGCACTTTGACTTAATATTAATTTAAGAAAAACAACAACCAAGAGATAATACCCATTAAGAAAGAAACCATCCCGTTAAATATAGATTTATGGAAATGTATTATTAACACTGATACACCATAGATCTCTCTTGCTACAAGTAAAAATAAAAGCTCCACCTTGTATATTCAGTCATATAAAACAGATCCACAGCAAAGGTGATGTCACCGCAAGGGGAGTTGAAAAGGTTGCCATGGTGACGGGCGAAGGCAGTCATGTTTGGCCCTGACTGGGTGGGGTGCTGCTTCGAACACAGAAGAGTGCATCTCTCTCTGTGTGTGTGTGTGTGTGTGTGTGTGTGTGTGTGTGTGTGTGTGTGTGTGTGTGTGTGTGTGTGTGTGCGTGCGTGCGTGCGTGCGTGCGTGCGTGCGTGCGTGCGTGCGTGCGTGCGTGCGTGCGTGCGTGCGTGCGTGCATGTGTGTGTTGACAATTGTGTTGGGTCATTATGTCCCTGTTTAACACATTTGATTTCCACTAATGTTTACAGAGTCTGTAACACTGTTTGACTGCATTTACATGCTGTTTGGTGGGTATGTTTGTGACTAAAGTGTGTGTGTGTGTATACTCTCGGTGCCATCCAATTACCTCCACACACAGCTCTGAGCTGATGTACACTGAGCCGTCTCATTATGAACAGTAAAAACAGAACCAGAGGCTATTACACGAGGCTGTTACAGCACAGTAAATACACGTCCACAGCACCGCTTGTGTCTGCGTGTCCCGTTCTCCAGATAATTGGAGTCTAGAGGTATGCATTGTACATTTGTGTAGGAGACCATGTAATGTTTTATAAATGATCTGTCGCTGTGTGTGTGTGTGTTGTTAGTTGATGAGAGAAGAACCCTAAATAGGTAATTTATCAGTTTATTCCACAACCTCCATTACGCTGTTGAAAAAATGACAAGTGCGAGCGCTTTCTTATCTCAGCCCTTGAATGTTTGGACCTCTTTTTCTTTTTCAGAAAGACACATAGTTACAAAGAAACTTGAGGAATCTCGAGTTCATTCATTATTGAGAAAATTGAGAAAAAATTAACATAATGTCTGTCTGGTCATATTGTGGTCAAAGTTACATTATTGCTAACACTAAGCTTGTAATCATAGACTAAGAAGTGGACGTAGTCACTGTGACATCACCCATTGGTTTGAGGACTGCCGTTTTGAAGTGTAGAGCTAAGTACAACCAAACACTAAATAAGACATTTTTCTGGTGAACAAAAAGGTTATAATTAACTGTCATGAATTAAAAACACACTGTGAAAGGGTTAAAGTTGTAAGACGAAAACACGGACAACTCCCACAAGGTAGCCACGCCCTAAAGCATCCCCTGCTTTATGGTCTATTTGACTCTAAATGGGAGCATAATTTACTAAATGAACATCATGCTGTATTGAAGAAGACTTGAAACTAGCGATTGAGACCATAAACTCATGTTTACAATGTTTACTGAGGTAATAAATCAAGTGAGAAGTAGGTTCATTTTCTCATAGACTTCTATACAATCAGACTTCTTTTTGCAACCAGAGTAGTCGCCCCCTGCTGGCTGTTAGAAAGAATGCAAGTTTAAGGCACTTCTGCATTGGCTTCACTTCTCAGACTCGGAGGTAGCCCACTGGTTGTAACTTGTAATGCAGTCATGAAGTGCCCACTCTGATGGATTATCTAGTATGTAAAGCACATTTTAGTGAGGACTTTGGGGAATGATAAAAGGTTGTCAACATCTTGGTAAATAAGAGCCTGCCGTGTTGTACGATCTCTTACTGGTATAAATGTCTCACCTATATTTGTGATACAGTTTAAAATACTGTTCTGTAAACAGAAATGCTTTACTGCTGTCAACTGTGGTTTTGTCCGGTCAAATCCTTCCAGTTAGTGTAACTTTTCCAGTCTGCAAGTATTCACGCTCTGGAGGTGATATACTGATGAGGTGGAGATGCTAAAATGAAATTTCAGCTTGCAGAACACATTATCGAATGTCTGTAAAATTCAATATTGAATCAAAATCCCTGATGAAATCAAACCCCGGATGGCTAGAGCTGGCCTATACCTGGAGTAATATGCGTCTTATCCCAGACAGTAAAGCAATCTTGCCTGTGCCTGTGCAGTTTTCAGTCACTGAAATATAACAGAAATATTGACTGCAGATGAGCTCTGCTGAAAATGTTATTTGCCTTTCCCTTCTTTGCACTTTCCAGGGGACCGTCAGAGTCAGCTTTTATTACTTTGTTTTTTTTTCTTAGTGTAATAGGTATAGGTGTGAGACAGGGAGAAAACTGTTTTAAACTGACATGACTTTATAACCATGTAAAACAAAGAAATTTAAATTAAATAACACCGACATTATACAGAACTATAGAGCATGTTTTATCAAACAGAAGTTGGAGCAATAGGTACAATGACACTATTAATTTAACATATTATTCCTGTAACAGTTTCCTTTCAGTTTATATTCCCAATGAACCCATCCATCCAACTGCCTGTGTTTATTTCACTGTCACTGTCCTTATTGTCAGAGGATAAGTGGGAACATTGTGGATTAAGTCAACTAATTAAAAAAAAATAGAAATTATGATCTGATTTTGAAAATACTCTCAGTTGTCAGTTTATTGGACACACCTAGCCAAAACAAATGCAGTCTCAAAAAATACAGTCCTGCAATAAATTCTAACTTTGTGAATGTTGTAAGGTAAGTTAGGTAACGTTAGTAATGTTCAGTTTTTGGTGAAACTGTTGGGTGTTGATTAAATTTTATGATCATTTTGGAGGATGAAGTTTGTTGTGCTGTTGAAATTGAGATGTTTCCGAAGAATTTACAGGAAAGGGTTTACATCGCTAGCTGTACATTATCCCGCTTATTACACGGCTACTTACTGTACTGCTACTAATCAATCTTGACACAAAAACGGTCTGCCAGAGTCCAACATCAACACTGCGCCCATAGCAACGGTCTGTTATAAAGAAATTACGGACGCAAAGTATTCAATCGAGTATTCAACACAGCCGTGTAATAAAATTAATTAATAAATGGTTGAAATAGTTAGCTAAAGTAATGGATTAACTATTGAAATTGTTAGCTATAAGTAATGGATAAATGCTTGAATTATATATTTATTAGGGCTGTCAATCGATTAAAATATTTAATATCGCATGATTGTCCATAGTTAATTGCGATTAATCGCACATTTTTTAGCAGTTTGAAATGTACTTTAAAGGCACATTTTTTAGCAGTTTGAAATGTACTTTAAAGGGAGATTTGTCAAGTATTTAATACTCTTATCAACATGGGCAAATATGCTTGCTTTATACAAATGTATGTATATAATTGGAAATCAATTATAAACACAAAACAATGACAAATATTGTCCAGAAACCCTCAGAGGTACTGCATTTAGCATTAAGAAATATGCTCAAATGATAACATGGCAAACTGCAGCCCAACAGGCAACAACAGCTGTCAGTGTGTCAGTGTGCTGACTTGAATATGACTAGCCCCACACTGCATGTGATTATCATAAAGTGGGCATGTCTGTAAAGGGGAGACTCGTGGGTACCCATAGAACCCATTTTCATTCACATATCTTGAGGTCAGAGGTCAAGGGACCTCTTTGAAAATGGCCATGTCAGTTTTTCCTCGCCAAAATTTAGAATAAGTTTGGAGCGTTATTATACCCCCGCGACAACGTGGTCTGGGGTATATAGCGCTACGCGTGTCCGTCCTTCCGTCCGTCCGTCCGCGTGTCACACTTACATTTCCGGAGCAGAACTCGGAAACTATTTAACTTAGGAACTTCAAACTTGGTATGATGGTTGACATTGTGGTCTAGTTGTGCCTTTTGGGGGTTAGAAGTCCAGGGTGCACAACATTTTTTAAATTTTGGCCATCCGGGGCTTGAGGAAGGTGAGCTAATAACAAGCTAGATTGTGCTCAATAGACTGATCCCATTAATGAACTGAGCTCATCTGTATAGGCGTGTGGGGTAATACGTCAGACAAAACCCGTTGGGAACCGCTACCTGCAGTCACTTCAACAGTATCGCTTTAATGGTCTTCTCTCTTCTTTCTGGAAGGTCTACTGTCTGACAAGAAGAACTTGTTTATTGCGGAGGAAGAAGACGACAGAAACCTAAACTACGTTGCTCCGGCCCAGAGGAGTTTGGAGGAGATTCATCGACTGGACCAAGAGGACGAGAGTCTGGTCAAGTACAAGCAGACCCTGCTGGGAACGGCAGCAATGACGGCAGGTGTGTCTGTGTGTGTTTATTGTTTACATGAGGTGATAGAGGAGCTGGTGATTCACCCTAGTGTTACTGCAGCTTTAATAATACCATTCACTCAATATAACGACTTGGTGCATAGTTCCTCGCAGTCATCAACTTCTGATCAAACACACACACACACACACACACACACACACACACACACACACTGGAACAGACCTGCTTGCCTCAGCATCTCTAATCCAGCAGCCGGGCCATAACAGCTGATATCAGTAGAATAGCTCTGACTCCCCCACTGCTGTAACTCAACACCGCCTCATCTTCATCTGGTAACATTGAATACGGTGGGAAAGGCTGTAATGAGAGAAAGGAAAAGCATAGCGGAGTGGAGATGGGAGGAGAGGACTTTCTTGTGAGTCTTTTATCTTTTAATCTGTCCATGCTGAATCCTGATGGTCCACAATACTCGTATTGGACGGTTACTTTCTTTTACAGTGACTGAAATGTTGATGGACTGTAATATTTTAACAATTTCAGCACTAATATCATTAATATTTTTTTATTTTAGCGACGTGGCTAAATTGTCAGTCAGGCCCTGTTCAGACCTGGTATTAACATGCGTCCTCAGTGATCGGATCACAAGTGGACAGCTCTGAGTACAGGTGTGAACGCACTCATGACGCATTGAGGACGCATTGAGATCCGATCTCTCACACCACATTCAGAGGTGGTCTGGGCCACATATGGCCACATTCTTTTAGTAGTGTGTAGTGAATGTGTCCTGGGCCACATTAAGGAGCGCTTACTCAACTGACGTCCTTCTGGGATCCGCAGATCTCTTCGCTCCTCATGTGAATAGACAGACAGACGTGAGCCCTTGTCTTCCTCGCAGCATGGAAATGGCCTCTGTGCCCTACTGTATTCTGTCGGTACAACTGTATTTTATTAAAATATATCTTATCTATAGGCTACATATCTACAGACTATCAGACTAGGCATGCAAAGTGCATTATTATCACAATGTCGGAGTGTGTTGGGGTTTTTATTCCGCTACTTTGCGCGGAGCTGACACCCGCCCGCTCGCTCTCTCTCTCATCCTCGGCTCTCTGAAGCTCTGTACCCTGCTGTTGCCTGGCAAAGGCGGCGGTGCCAGCGGTATGGAGGTCCCCGGGGATCGCCGGTGCAATAACATTTTATTTTGATGTTAATAACTTATATCCGAATTCACAAATATGTAGGATATTACTACTGACATTCCTGTAATATTACGTCACAACGTTGGCTGTATTAGCCAAGTGTTTACAATGTGTTTATTTGTATATAGAGCGGGGAAGTGAGATCCGATCACGTGGTCACTTAAGACACATGTGGAGACACATTCTAATTCCAGGTGTGAACAGACGTACTTAAAGCTGTCCAATTGTGATCCGATCACTCAGGACGCGTGGTAATACCAGGTCTGAACAGGGCCTTAGTCCACCACTTGGGTCCAGACTGAAATAACTCAACAACTAGATGGATTGCTGTGAGATTTTGTGCAGATGTTCAAGGTTCCCAGGGGATGAATCCTAATGACTATGGTGATCTCCTGACTTTTTTTTGTAGCACCACCATGCAATTGACATTTGTGGTTTTGAGTGACATGTGTTTTTTTCCAATAGCTACTTTAATTTTTGACCAAATACCTGCAAAACTAACATCACATTATTGACGTTACCATCCGCCTCAGCTGCAGTTAGCCTTTAGTGCTAAGTAGCAAATGATAGCATGAAAAAGCACTGAACTGTGGAACTGAAGAAATAGTACAAAGCAAGTAACCTCCCATAAAACCACAACTTATCATTTACATTTCTGTTTGTGTATGGATTAAATAGGCAATATATATGATGTTGTACAACGTGCCCGGCCAGCTGTTTCCCCCTGCTTCCAGCCTTTATACTAAGCTAAGCTAAATTTAAAAACTTAAAAACTATCTCTATAAAAATAATGAACAAACAAGCAAATATATGAATGGGTGAATGAAAAAAAATATCTATGAATACTTTTAAAACCAGACTGTTTTTCCTCCCCAGACCCCAATGTGGCTAATGTCCAGGTGACCAGACTGACCCTGCTGTTGGACGATGCTCGTGAACCAATCACCCTGGACCTGACAGGTATGCAATGCTTCCCTTCCATCACTCTTCTGTTTATTCTTTCTTTATCCAGCTTTACTTTTCTCCCTAAACCCTGGCTAGTTGTGGATGTGGTGGTATGGTGCTTCTAAACCCTCGCACCCAATATGGTGACACAAGTCAATGATATGCCCCCGGAGCAATCCGTCTCACCCCATGTGCTGCCTTTTATGTGCAGAAAGACTGCAGTGGGTGTGTCCACGCTTGAGAGAGGAGAGACAGCTAAATGTTTGCTTAGTGGGCAGTATTGACATCTTCCCCTGGGTGCAGGCGAAAGCGACATTCAGGGAAGGGGAGTGAGGTGTCTGTAGCTCATGTGTGTGTGTTTGTCTGCGGTCCATGGTAATCAGGTGGCTGCAAAGAGATTATGTCACTCCCTACAGGGGATAAAGTTGAGGAAAGGATCGATCTGTGTTTATGTGTTGGCTTGTGTGTCGGGGTGTGTCAACGGTTGTGCGTGTACGTCTGTGTTTGTGGATTTCCTAATTGCATGATTTTTCCTTGTCTGAGGATTTCCCTACCTATATCACATACACAATTACACACACATGCACATTCTCACACACACAAAAAGACACAATCACAGGCTGCTAATAGGGAAAGGTCACCTGGTTGCTAGGCGATACTCACTCTGTACTAAGCCGTTCCGTCTGATTCGAACACAGAGAGAGTATCTCGCAGCCTTTAATGTGCATGTTTCACTGTGTAATGGAAGATCTGCTGAATAGCACGAAATGGAAAAAGAGCAGGCTGTTCCTCCACACCAGACAGATCTAATGCTTTCAGATCTGATCGCAATCATAGAAGATGGAGGAAGTGAAAGGTGGATGGAAAATCGATTAAGTAATCTCGACTTGGACTTGGGCAATACACATTTTTAACAGAAAGACTGGGGGCTGGGCAATATGACGATATATATCCTCAAAACAATATAAAAATGTCTATCGTGAATATTTTTCTATATTGTTTCTATCGCGATATACAGTAGGCTTGGTCTATATTCTTTTTTCTCTATAATTTCACTTGCAACCGTTTTTGAATTTTGCACTCAAGGTCTTAAAATGAGGAAATACTCTAGAGTACTTTTCATTTAATTCACACAGTATACACAAACAGGCCTTACCATGTGGTTATTTCATATAGAGGAGAACGTTTTCCAAGGACCCCCTCATAATTCTAACACAGATTAAGCATAATACTTACTACCATTTGTACTCTTAGATGCCATTGGACCGATGTATTCTAAAACTTTTCAACCTAAATACTTCAGACCTGTTTGATAGTGATAAACAGAAACACATTTCAATTTGAATCATGTTAACACCACTTTGTTTTGCCATGATATTCCGGGTGCTTTGTAATCAGATGTCCCTTTAGCTTGGCCGGCTTCGTTCGCTACCACCTGAAGAAACATGACGCATTTTGGTCTCCCGTCGCTGCCGCTCGATATAACTGTCGTCATATTTTCTCAATTTAGCTAGTGTGATCTTAGCATCACTTGACGATATGGACTGACTTAAATACTTCTCCATGCTCACCAGCCAGCTGGCTAATAAGCTAAGCAGCAGCAGAAACGGTTCATTGCTCCCTGATGTGTCACAACCATATCAGAGTTTCTATCGGCCAAAAGCTATCGTGGGCGGTAGTAATGGACACAATATGCTTGTTTTATTGGCACAAATAGTCCCCATCTGTAGATATGTACTTTTTAATGATACAGCACAATTTTATTATTTATAGCTAATTATTTCGCTGACTCCCTGACAGAGTGCCACTGACCCCACTTTTTGAGAATCACTGATATAGATACACTGTATATACTGTATATTTGTTGAATTAACAGAAAATATCAAGATATGAAATTATCTATATCGTGATAAAAGAATTTGGCCATATCGCCCAGTCCTACTGGGGGAACTCCACGGATTACGCCCATGAAGTTCAGTTTACTCGTCACGAGGAGTACTAATCAGAAAACAAGTTGTAGTTTGTCTTCTGTAGCTCTGGAGGAGCTTTGCCCACCCCGATGATGTCATAGTGATGTCATCAGCATTATCGACTGGGTTTTGAGACTTTAAATTTTTAATAGGGAGCTTGCATTACAAACTGCATGTGGCGATGTTTACCAGGCAGGGAGGGTCTAATGAAACGCTATCCAGGTGCATTATGGGAAATGTAGGATGCAGTGTTTTTGGATTTCACCCATACTTTGGCCTCTGCTGCATCAAATTTGAGCATTCTCTTTTTTAATCGGTCTCTTACAAGTTCCACAACTTTATGGACATGCAAAACTAAATCAATGGAGTAGCCCTTTAAAAGACACGGGCACCAGGTAGGGAAGGTCTAAATCACAGGGATTCCCCAAATAATTAGCAATTATCCTCCGGGGATTATAAATATCATACAAGACACACTGATTGCTGAATTTGCTTTGCCAAAAAATGTTTCAAAGGAATCTTTCTGGGATTATATTAACTGGTTGGTTAAAGTTCCTTAACCTTAACCAAGTGCTTTGAGTTGCATAACATTAACCACAAAAAAGTTAGATATGCTTTAGATGCCTGGAGCGAATATGATAGGGAAAACACATAAAGTTTGTTGACAATTAACGTATTGCAGATACATTTAATATGAGCGTTTTACATTGGTGGCAGTAAACAGATCACAATTACATTCAATATAAATGTTTCCTTTTTATGTTGATAAGAAACATAATCAGAGTGACATTTCAAAAATATTTGCTATTGCAAAATAGTGAGCATGATGGTCATTTTTTTTAGGAGATTTAGAAATATCAATGCCAATATATTCATGGCATATGAACATTCATGACAATCTTGCCGGCCTTTCTCTAGACAAAGAGACCTTATAACCAGCCGGCTGACATCACCATCTTTAGGCCTCCGAGTGTGCTTTTTTTTCCTCTCAATGGGAAGAAATCATTTAACTGAATTCAATTACAGTATGACTTCATTTGTTTATGATGATTCTACAGAGGAACTGTAAAACAGTTAATCTGGGGTTTGTTTCACCAAATTTGCAGCATGAGATCATTTCCTCTTGCATTTTTTCTAATGTTTTACTAATAAAATAAACAGCATACTTGCAACCCTGTGCAACAAGCAGACAAAAAGCCTTAAGTCCAATACAGGAAATGCTGTTTGGAGGCAGTATGTTGTTTATCTAGTGCACCTAGAAAATCTTGTGTTCATTCAATTGTTGAAAAAAAACTGACCTAGTCATTTCTCATATTTTCCCTGGAAGCCGTTCAAATGAAGATTGGGTTCAATTTAGATGAATGTGTTTGTTTGTGTTGTAGCGCTAAAGGGGAAAAAGAGAAATTGCTGAACGCTGTGTGAGACAAAAGCATCGTTCATCATTAATCTATAGAGTAAGCAGCAGGGTAATAATCGCTCCTGCTGGTGGATCATGTTGCAGTTAGATAGCCGAGCCGGCACCAGGCTGGATGTGAAATGGACTTTCCATCGGAGGCTGAAAGCATTAGAGACCTCATTATACACTATAGGCTGTTACCAATGCAGCATGGAGCCCTAAGTGATGACGAGCATACTCTGCATGTGTGTT